>CM060686.1:203072990-203380502 GCA_030686995.1 Artemisia argyi | reverse complement strand
CATATATTTTGTGAAACCTTTTTGTACATTTTAATTCGAGAGATCATAGAAGTTTTTTGAAAATGAGATTTTAATACGAATGATGAAGAAACATTTTATCCTTGAAGAATTATGATGAGGTGTGCAAACTTCATGATAATGTGAAAAGTTTTCTCCCCCTCAAAACATGTTCCATTTTGACAGAGTAAAGCAAAATTTGTTTTAATGAAAGAACATAGTTTTGAAGTTACGAAGTTTGTACACAGAGAAAGAAGATTTTTTTTTTTTTTTTTTTTTTTTTTTTTTTTTTTTTTTTTTTTTTTTTTTTACCATTTAAAGAAAAAGTTAGATGTTTGACTCACTTAGTTTTAAAGGAAAGTTTGCAAATCATCTGGAGTCAAACACCGCATACCAATATGGTGAACTAAATCAACAAACCTTGATGGAGATAATTATCTCGCATGTGAGCAGGATCCAAATTGCGTGTAGACGACTCAGTAATGTCAGGAATGAGTTGAGCTGGTGCAAACAGATTAAAGAACGCCTCTGGGTCATGCTCTGCGGTTTGTGGAACTGATTTAGGTATGGAGTCTTCAGCTGATTGTCATGAGTTGGACCCGGTTTGTTCTGCTGTTGTTGGAGATGCAATTGGAGGACCGTCTCTCCCAACAGTTGTTGTTGTTTGTTGAGGTGAATCAGGTACTTGATTGTGATCAAGATGTGCAGCGGAAATTGGTGAGACCTCAGAGGGACGGTTGATAATCGTATCATCAAACAATGGAGCAAACAAGGTTTCCACTTCTTTACGGGTGAGAGACAATGGTTCAGCCGAAGAATCCGGAAAGTTCAGACGGTTGAATGCGGGTCCTAAGCTGTTGTGCTCAGAAGCCATTGTTGATGTGCTTTTAAACGGTTGGATGCGGGTCCTAAGCTGTTGTGCTCAGAAACCATAACATTAAGCTCGGGTCCGAAACTGATTTGTTCCGAAGCCATTCCTGTTATATTTGCAAAGAAAGAAAGAAGAGACAAGAAAAACAGAGAACACGGATCCCCAAGAGTAACTGGGTTCCAGAAGTTAGAAGCATAAAGATGTAGTGTCAATTATCTTCTTGACATTCGAACACACAATACCGATGGTTTTCATTCTTGTCTCAGAGGTAGATGTTGTGGAGATCACATTAGTTTTGGTGCAGATGTCTAAAATCTTTCCTGTAGGAATCCACCTAAGACCAATTGACTTGAAAATTCTACCCGTGGGTACCCACCTAGTGTTAGATCTAGGAGATATTTTCCTTTTAGATGCAGTTGAATGAAATGTGGGAGCATCACTTCGTTGAGAAAACCTACGTCCTATATTGATCCACTTCTTAGGTTTCTGACTTATGACTTTTGGTTCAACGGGTTTGTTTGTTTTAGTCGATTGAGCCTTTTCAAGTGAATTTCCCTTTTGAAGATATTTTAAAGCACAAACAACATGATTATTTACGCAACTACTCTTAGAAGCTATCCAATTCCTATTAGTTTGTTGATTACTCTTAGGTTTTGGTGTGCTACTACAAGCAGTGTTCTGTACTACAGTGGAAGGCATCTCATGAGGTTTTGAACCTAGAATTCCATCCTTTTGAAGTAGCGCCTTTTTCCTAGCCTTTTCTAGATCATAGTTCTTGTACATGTTATATTTGCCATAAAGCTCTTTACTTTTAATGCTTGTTTTAGACACTGTTTTCGAACTAATCCTAGATGAACCAGGTATAATCACGTGTTGAGATTTGGCAGACACATATGCATTTTCCTTAGGCCAAGAATGTGGAGTGACTGGTTTTGTCAAATTGTTTTTCTCAACAACTTGGGAGGCAAACCGAGGTTTTGAAAATTTAGGTCGTTCAGATTTAAATGCAGTTGGTTGTCTAACCACTGATTGTTTTCTGTTTCTTTGAGAAGTCGGTTTCCCCAAGATTGATGGTTTTGCAAAATTAGTATCCACACTCTGACCAGTCAGTCTTCTTAATTTGTTTTGCAATGCAGCATGTGCAAACACCTTTTCTTGAATTTGACATTTTAAAAGCTCATTTTCTTTAACTAATGTATCCACACGTTTTCTTAGTTCATTCAAAAATTGACCATTGTTGCCCGAATTTAGAGATTCGTCTTGCAATTGAAGTTCAAGTGAGATGCAATGTGCCTCTAGTTTTGAAAAATCTTTATGACACTGGGCAATGGTCTTTTTGAGAAGAATGTTTTCTGACTCAAGAGTTTTGTATGATGTTTCAGCTATTGGATTATCAGGTAAGGACTCAGACTCAGAACGTTTGTCAAGACATTGAACAGCATTCTGGTCAACCTCTCCTTCATTACTGAAGTTAGGTTGCTCAGATTGTTGTTTCTCATTGGCAGGCATAATGTGATCAACAGTAGATTGTACCTCATCCATGTGCTCTTTGTCAAAGTACGGTTCTGTGTCATAGATGGGTATGACATCTTCCTCATCCATCTGTTCTTTGTCAAAGTTGGGCTCTGAGTCGTAGAAGGGTATGATCTCTGCACAGTCTGCATCTGTATCATTCCCCAATCTGCTGTTGTCATCCTGCACTTCTGATTCTGTCCCATTGTAATCCATGAAAACCAAATTAGCTTCCAACACATCAACCATATTAGATTGCTCTTCTTGAATCTGCAACTTCTGTTCATTCATTCTTTGGACATAATTTCTTCTGTGAAGAATTGCCTTCTCAATCGAATCCAAATCTCGTATCAATATGTCTTTGAAAGTTTCATCCTCGATTCGGGATTTGATGAACTGCTGAAACTGTTCCTTGATCACTCTGAAGGTGGCGTTGGATTCATTCTCGTGAACTTCATCTGATGCAAGCTGCTTTTCAAGTTGATTCACGTTTTCGAACATCATGTTCGTGAAAATGTCAAAGTCTTCTCCAAGGAGTGATGGAAATGCCCGTTTGAATCCATACTCGGAACGAGTTCCTGCTAAGTCTTTGTTTGAGAGGACCTTAAGGTGTGACTTAAGTGATCTACACTGTTCCATGCATCTCTTCACTAAATATGTCTCTAACTCATGCATCAGCGACCTTGATTGATACATTTTCTCTCCGTTTAATCTCACAATTGGATCTTCAGAATCATCAGAATCATGCTCTGGGCATGTATTATTCATGTGAGATTCCTGCATGTTTGCCATTAACATCACATCTGTTGTATCGGTTTCCAAATCTGCTGTATTGGATTCCAAATCTGCATATTCATCATCAGATGGAATATCTCCCACGACCCTTTGCAAAACAGCATTGAGATTACCCCCTTCAACTTCCATTTGACAAAGTGTGGCATTGTATTCAACATTATCGTCAAAGAGTGGAGTTGAATCATAACTTGATCTTCCACATCTGTAATATTTTCTGTATATGCCAAGAATGCCATGCTTGGTTCGATAAGATCTTCTTCATCATCAGTATCTATCATTGTGTTTAAGCATTCAGAAGTTGAAGTTATATCGCCATTGCCTTTCTTAGAAGATACTTGACTAAGCTTCACTAGATTTTGCAGAAGAGATTGCACATTATAATGTAGTGTAGCAGGATGGTACTGTGGAATGAAGAAAGGCTCAGGTGCATTCGGAGGATTGAAGAAGAGACCATTTGGAGTGTGAATTAAGGATCCATGGTCAACAGCTGGAGTTGGTGGAGCAGGGAGAATGGTCTTCAGTGGATTCATGCTTAAGCAAGATTCAAGAATTTGCTTCATTCTGAAGTGATGAAGTTCTTCTGTACGATGCATCGCTTCAAGATATTTCCACATTTCATACGCACTAGCTTGAAAGTCCATATACATGTAAATTGAGTTGGGAAGTGCCACTGTTATGAACCATACAGCTTGTTGGTCAGCATCGTACTGAGCAAGTTCAGTTGCATTCAAATCTTCATCAGTTTGTATTCTAATAATCCCTGTTGAGTCAGCAAGAAATATCAGTTTGTATGGACCATCTTGAATGGATTTAAGCATGAGATCTGCAGCAGGACGATCTGTGAGCCATTGTAAAAATCTCCGTTTCCAAACAGTATACGTTCCTGGTAGCAACATCGGAGGCCTTGATTCATTGCCAAAGAGCAGAATATGGCGAATGAGGGAGCTGTGACTTTGTTGTTGATGATACTGTTGCTGATGAGAATATTGGTGAGGAAGGTAGTTGGAAGAAGGTGATTGAGACGTTGTAGATGACATTGCTCTCCCCCTTGATTGTTGCGATGTAATCGAAAAAATCAAGCAAAAATGTCACACGCAAGGTCGAAATAGTGAATTCCGATTTTCCCTCAAAAAATTGTTTGAAAAAATTCTCTCCCAAAATTTGAAAATCACTATGAAATGCAATTATAAGGTTGCAAGAAAAATTTGAGTTTCAAAAATTTTGTCGCCAAATTCACCGAAAAAATTTGAATTTTGGCCTAAAAATTTGAATTTTGGGCCAAAATTTTCAACGTTATACCAAAATTTAAATTTCGCGTAAAAATTGAACGTTTAGTCTACTGTAAAAAATAAATTTTACTCAAAATTTCCCGCAAACTTTTTTTTTTTTTTTTTTTTTTTTTTTTTTTTTTTTTTTTTTGAAATCAAGAAGAGAAAGATAAGAAGGAGAAACTTTGAAAAAGATGAGATGAAGTGATTATGTTAATTTGGTTCGTTAAAGATAAATAAAGGTTGTTATTAGTTTTGAGAAACTTGATATCAAACTGGTATGTCAATTTGTCTTCAAACTTGATAAGTCCAAATATGGTTTCAAACTTGATAAGTTCAAAGATGGTGTCTAACTTGATAAGTTCAAAGATGGTTTCTAACTTGATAAGTTCTTTGGTTTCTAACTCGATATGTTAGATATGTTCCTAACTCGATAAGTAGTCTTGATTTGGGCAGAGTATCCCCTTAGTTAGAGTCACAATTGTCCTAACTCGATAAACGATTAGGAATGGAAAGGCTAACTCGCCAAGATATCAAACTTCAAACTCGATAGAAAACTTACTACCTCTAACTCGATAAGTTTGACACCTAACTCGATAGAAGAAACACCTAACTCGAAAGAAAATTAAGTTAGACACCTAACTCGAAAGAAACACCTCTAACTCGATAAGTTTGACACCTAACTCGAAAGAAACACCTCTAACTCGATAAGTTTGACACCTAACTCGATAGTATTATTTAGCACCTAACTCGATAAAATTTTAGGCACCTAACTCGATAGTATTTTAGGCACCTAACTCGATAAACTTTTAGGCACCTAACTCGATAGTATTTTAGGCACCTAACTCGAAAATTTTAGGCACCTAACTCGATAGTATTTTAGGCACCTAGCTCGATAAACTTTTAGGCACCTAACTCGATAGTATTTTAGGCACCTAACTCGAAAATGACACGATGAACAGTACCAGTTTTGTAAGAAATTCACTTTAAAACCAAGTTTTTCTACCAAATCAAACCTAAATCAACCTATATTATCCCTTGGCGAATGATACCACTTGTTAGGTTATGATTTTGATAACATAATCACTTAGAGATCTAGAGAGAGAAAGAGAGTAGAGAGAGAGAGTGGAAGGAACTCTTAAGAATGGAATGAAAGAAAATGAAATAACCAAGAGAACCAACCCCTCTCAAAGGAGAGGTTACATAGTATTTATAGGTGAGGACTAGGGCAACACTCCCTTCCTCCCTATCTTGAAAATGAAATGGGCTTAAGGCCCATGGGCTTGCTACATAAGCCTTAAGTTATAATAAACATACAAGCCTTAGCAACCTATTACAAGTAAATGACCGAGACTTGATAAATAGTAAAACTACGTTCCCAACAATCTCCCCCTAAGGGTCGGTCATCAAGGTTGCTTGACGTCTTTGTCTAATCTTTGACTTTCAATGCTTTAGACGTCTTCTAAATCATTCATCGTTCTTTGTTCTTTGTTGATGTAGTAGTGATCATCTTATTACAAAATGTAATGACCGAGACTTGAATAAATATAAAAGTACGTTCCCAACAGAAGTTGATGCTTGAAAACAAGCGATTTATGTACTCGGATTGAGCAAAAGCAAGATCTACTACACGTCCCTCATGAACATTTCTATCTTCAATTTGACGATAGATAAGTCCAATGGAAGGAGATGTGGTAGGGAGTTGGGAAACTTTAGGAATGTAGTTTTTAGTGTGAGAAAGATCTTCGGTAGTTGCTTTGGGCATTTTCACCTAAACACATCAACAATACAAAAAGATCAAAATAAATATAAAGAAAGATAAAAGTATATGTTAATTGTTAAGGCTTATGTTGGAACGTAAACATACTTCGTTACTAATCCTAAGAAGTAGATTACCATGTTCCTTAATATTGTTTTTAACTCGTTCTAGATATACTTTACGATGTTTAATGAGTAGTTATGGACAAATCCAAACGCCCCTTTAAACATCTTAATATATCATGAAATTTACTAGATTTACATTAGATTGTAAAACTAGCTATTTCTTGCGAGTTTCTTATGCATGTGATTTGTTTTTGAAAAAGATGGTTTGTATTTTTACTTAAAAATGTCATTTTTAGTAATAAACCAAACGCTTCCTTAACTATTGACTTATACCCCTAGTATGTCAATATATATATGAATTATATATCTTGACGAGTTCGATTAGCAAATTTAAGGTTTATAATTATAACAAAGTTTTATAAAAATTATAATGACTATGTTTCGATATTATTTGGACATAATCCAAACACCCCTATATTGTGAACCAAAATAATTTTTCTTAGTCGAAAAATGTAATTTCAAGTTTTACAAGTTACACAAGTATAATGTGATTAGTTTTAACACGTTTTCAAATCATTATTCAACAATAAGTTTACTAAAATTTTTGAAAAGGAGTGTATGACATTTTTTTTTCAAAAATTTTTGACATGATAGTATATAATAACTAGTTTCTAGTGTTGATCAATCATCCTAATCCTAGGGGAAGCATTTGGTTATGAAGTTTTAAGGCTTAATTCGAAAGAAATTATGAAATTTGACGAATTCTATAAAACATGCATAATCATGAGTATGATCAAATAAGATGAAATTAGATGAAATGTGTTATGAAAAACTTACAATATGTAATGGTGATTGTGTTAGATGAATTTGCCCTTTGCGAATTAACCCGAATTATGTGATTTGAGAGGTTTTTGGGTTTTATTTTTCGTCACAGCAGAAGCAAGGGAAGGAAGGTATGAAAAAGTGGAGTGTTTGGCAAAAGGAAAAAGGAGAAAAACGGGTTTGAGCTATCAGATGGCCGGTCCCCTTAAACATTAAGGGGGCCGCCCTATATTTGGCTGCCGGTCCCCTTAAACATTAAGGGGGCCGCCCTCCAAAATTCGATTTTTGTGATTTTTGGTTTCTGGAAAGAGCAAAAAATTATTCATATGTATGTATTAGATTTATATTTAATCAGAAATACGTTGGAGGGTATTCGCACGAAAGGAATTACTTGACACTTTTAATTGACAATTTGCCAATTAAATTTTCTTGATCATTTCGGATGAAATTTATCAAGTTGTCAAGTACGCGAGAACGTTGTGAAAGGTTCATAAGTATATATATATATATATATATATATATATATATATATATATATATATATGTGTATGTAGTATGGGCTTATAAGACGAGAATAAACGAAGTAGACGAATGCAACGGAAGCCGGGAGTTTGTTTCATCCATAGATTTTTCGACTCATCTCTCTTCATCAGCATGAGTGTTGTTTGAACATTAAAGTTCAATAAGGCAAATGGGGAAAAGAAAAGGTTCGTAAACGAACAATTTCTAGTTCTAGAAAATCAACAAATGAGTTTTCTAGGTTATAAGATCCTAGATATAGCTAAGTATATATATATATATATATATATATATATATATATATATATATATATATATATATATATATATATATATATATATATATATATATATATATATATACTAGATTTCGAGGCCCGCCCTATGGGCGGGCATGACTTATAATTATTCTTTTGATGATGCTTGTTAACGGAAATCCATTTTTAAGTACGGGGGACTTATGTATACTTACTGAAATAGTAAGCATTTAGAGTAAGAATTAAAAATTTATTGTTTGTGTAATTTGTCTAACTTAATTTATATACAATTTATATTATGTAAATTTTTAAAAACCAAATTCATTTAGAAAATGTATGCACGAGAATGTATGCAATATTTTTTAGTGTTTGTATTATCAAGAGTAATGATAACACCCTTTTTACTATTATGCACAAAAACACAAGCCTTTGGCAAACTGAACTCAAAGCCACCAGCAAATGAAGCAGGCCATGGCTCAACTTGGCAAAAACTGATATTATAAGTTGTACCAATATGTTATTTGTATTTGACTTTTCATGTGTATAAAATAATTAAGTGAAGGTATATGAATAGAGACAGTAACATGACTAAAAATATGACATATATCATCATGAATAAAAATGAAGGAATGAAAAATCTTGTAACGCTCACGCTTCTGGCATACTTTATTCATTTGTTTGTTTATTCATACGACTTCTCAGTTCTTCAAATGCTTTCATACTTTCTGAATCAAATCCTCATGCAAACTGTAAATGGGAACCAATGCTTCAAAAAACACGCCTTAGAATTTGTATATACTCTAGTTAGCTAAATTTTACTTTCACCAAGGTACATAGGTGGTAAAGGTGGCTAGTTTGTCTCACTAACTTATAAGTTTAACATTTCAAGTTATGTTTTAGCTCAAACATTTCAAATGAAAAGATTGGCGTATGTGTCGAAAGGGTCAAAAGTCTCCCTAAAACCTCCTATTGCATAGAATTGAAGTATTAAAACTTGTAATCATATTTTACATACTTTTCAATGAAAAAATGTGAATTTTTAAGTGTTTCGTATCAACCAATTCATTTAGAAAATGTATGCATGAGAATGTATGCAATATTTTTGAGTGTTTGTATTATCAAGAGTAATGATAACACCCTTTTTAATATTATATAAAAAAACACAAGCATTTGGCAAACTGAACTCAAAGCCACAAGCAAATGAAGTAGGCCATGGCTCAACTTGGCAAAAACTGATATTATAAGTTGTACCAATATGTTATTTGTATTTGACTTTTCATGTGTAAAAAATAATAAAGTGAAGGTATATGAATAGAGACAGTAACATGACTAAAATATGACATATATAATCATGAAAAAAATGAAGGAATGGAAAATCTTGTAACGCTCACGCTTTTCGCATACTTTCTTCATTTGTTTGTTTATTAATATGACTTCTCAGTTCTTCAAATGCTTTCATACTTTATGAATCAAATCCTCATGCAAACTATAAATGGGAACAAGTGTTTCAAAAAAAACACGCCATAGAATTTGTATAAACTCTAGTTAGATAAATTTTACTTTCACCAAGGTACATAGGTGGTAAAGGTGGCAAGTTTGGCTCACTAACTTATATGTTTAACATTTCAAGTTATGTTTTAGCCGAAAAAGTTCAAATGAAAAGATTGGCTTATGTGTCGACAGGGTCAAAAGTCTCCCTAAAACCTCCTATCGCATAGAATTGAAGTATTAAAATTTGTAATCATATTTACATACTTTTCAATGAAAAAAAAAGTGAATTTTTAAGTGTTTTGGATTAACCCACCCGTTTGATCCGTTCTAACCCATGCCAGATATTACCCATTTTGAAAAAAGGATAGTGGTTAAAAATTCATTTATGGAAGTAATTGGACAAAGACATAATTGTATCCGTATATTTTACGTATAGATATAATCAACTTATCTTCCATCAAATTGGTCAATATAATCATATCATGTAAAGAAAGAGACAATACATGTACTCTGTGAAGCAAAATTGAAAAAAAAAACTGTGTGTTTATACTTTTTATAATTTGATGAATTAAACAAATGTTTGGAAAAGAGACCTTATGCAAAGAGTGTTAATGAGAAATTCCTGAAATGTTGAGTGGGCCGCAAGAAAATATACACACTGAGAGCATAATACTACGCATATTTTCAGCTTGGTTTGGACTTTAAACACCAAGCAATATATAACGATATACATAATGTTAAGAAAAGGATACATTCATCATATTCTAGAAATGAGTCTTCATATAGATGAGCCATTTCGAACATGAAAGTAAGGCTTTCCAGCACGTAGAATTAATAACATACTGAAAAGCCATCTCAAACATAAGTCTTATCCTAACAAAGTCTTATTATCATAAATATAGTTGGGTATCTTGAGAATAAAATAACTACAGAATCTCCAAACTGGCATTAAACATTGTTCAATAAGTTTAAGAAGCCCGTCCTCACAGAACTGGATGCACTTATCAAAAGTGTTTTTAATTTGATGGGTCAAACTGGAAAATAACAAAAAGAGGAACAGTTGGTAATCTTGGCAGCTTTTAAGACATTTTATTTGCAACCGATGACATGCAAGACTCACCTGTGATTTTAGCTCTAATTCCTAACTTCCGTGAACCGGGGTGCACTGTTGATTTGTGTTATGATGTTCTTGCTAAACAGGTGCTTGAATTTGCTGAGTTTCTTGATGAAAGCCACTTTACGAATGTTGAATCAGCTTTAGTTGCTCTTGGTTGCAATGAATGCATTCTGCCTATTTGATGCATTCCTATTTATCCGCTTCATACCTCTTTCATTGAATCTTGGACCACACCACTGCAATGTACATATAGGTAATTTGTTGCTATGACATAAGGTTGATGACTTTATTCAGTTATCAAATGAAAATAAATGGTTACCTAAGGACTATACCTTGAGTGCTAGCTCACTTTGATCATGTTGAACTGATATGTACCATAGTCCTAAATTACAAACAGACTTCTATTGAAGTGTTAAAGAGTTCATCTCAGTAAATATTTTGTAAGTGATTATTAAAAAATAAGTCAAGCTAAAGGAAAACTCAACCTTAAATCAAACAGACAAAATAAGCTTTTACAAAGAGATTAGAACCATGCCAATATCATCTCTTGCCAAATAACTGCAACTGGTTTAGCTTTCTCTTCTCCTTGTCTTGTCCTAAATTCTTTTTAGGCAGGGATTTCTTTATTGAATCCAGAGCCTGCAAAAATATATTACCAATAGCATTATAGGGTTGCAATTTTCTGGGAGTGTAACAAATTATTCATCAATAGCAATCATCAAGTGCTTATATTTCATCAATGACCACAGATATACGCTCATCTTACCTTGTCAATCTAGTCAAATTCCGTTTTCCCATAAAATAACAGTTGATTAGATAACGATTGCAGTAGAATATTGTTTTGCTCCTATTATAAGTAACCCGCCAATCTGGTCAAAATTTTCCCCAGTAACTCCCACTCAGTACCTCCTAAAAATACCACACACGAACATGCATAACTCAAAGATTGAAAAAGGCATTTAAACGTTAAATGTGGACAAAGATATGTTGTTACTACTGTTAGGCTGGAAGTCATACTTGTTAAAAACGCATTGAAAGCCCGCGTCTTTTGTAAAAATCACAGGCTTTCATTTACGAATCTTAATTTAGTTGATACTTATGATAGGTAGGAAAACGTTTATGGGCTTGTAAACATAAAAGAAAAAGACAAACGAATAGTTCCTCATCGAAACTAATTTTTTGAGTAAAGACCAATAGACATTTTCATCCATCAACTCACATTGTCAAAAAGAGCGGGGATTGTCCAAAGAATTGCTGCCATAATCTCGGGTACATAATGAAAATGACATGCAAGACCCCACCTGCAACAACACCATCGTAGCCATTAGGCAATGTGAACAAATACCTGATAAAAATTATGAATATGAAGATTAAAAGATTGTATTTTAGCAACTCACCACCCTAAAGTCAACAGAATGTTGCTCTTAATCTCCCTCATGGTCGTTGTGTATGATGCAGCTATCTGAATACCAAATGGTTCAGTTTCACAACATGACCCAAAATTAAAGCTTATTTGAGGCCTTATTTAAGTACTAAAATAATGCCTATTTGAACGACTTAAGGGCTTCCAAAAAAGCTAATCCAAATACCCGATAAAAGCAATCCAGTAGTTAAATGATCACGCATAAAGCTTTTGAAGGTCTAAAGAGAATGTAAATATAACTTCATAACTAAAGAAAAGTTATCACTTACTTCCTTATTGATGAACTATCAAGAAGTCGCCATCCACATTGAAGTAAGCACTCTTTACATAGACTTGTATGCAGAATACCTATGTACTTATGTAGTCATGAACACGGCATTAAACAACATGACTTGTAATTATAATTTGGATGGTTTTATTATCGTAAAATTATATTTAAGAAAAGGTCATGTCATAGTGGCTTATAACATAAACCAGCTTTTTAACAGCAAAACTGATCAAACGTACAACTTTTTACTTTAAAATAAGCTTTATTTGATTACTTAAAGTTGGTCAAGTAGTGGTACTGGTTAAGTGACATATTTGGAAATAAAGAAAGAGTACTTGAAGAATTCCTTTAGTTGTGAAGTTAAATGCCGTATCGTTGACGTAATTTTGTATAGTGTAAGAAGGGTTTTAAAAAATGGTTGCAAAAAGTGGACACAATAAGATAAAAACGTACCAGTTTTTATATTGAATGCATAACAATGAAAATAAATGAACATCAAGATTTATTGAACAATTAAAATATACAAATTTTTTTTGTAACAACATAGTATATGAATTAAACTCAAATAAACGTCACGCACCTTCGAATACGGATTTAAGAAAATGATTATAATTCAATGTCATGGGTTCACCTTACATTGAGGTTATAGCAAGAGCCTCAAGTAGGACATGCATGAATTGCTATGTATATATACATCATACATGGCTAACTTATTTTAAATGTACCCACATCATATTCTGTTTGATTAAATGTTACCTTAGACAAACAGCTAATGACGTCAAGTGCTTTGATTCGCTTGTTTGGTGAAGTGGAATCATGATGTTTTAAAATTGAAGGAATATATTTTAGACACTTGAAATCACCAGCTATGAAAAAGAAGTTCAATATCAGTATTAATCTTATATTTTTATCATTACAGGTTGTAACGAATCGTGCATACTTTTTTTTACTTTTCTTTATTGCATGTAACGTCGAAACATGTATTTTTTTTATTATTTTTTTTTTGGCAAAGCCCACCCGATGGGCGAGCATGACTTATAAATATCGTTGAAATATTTTACTATAACGAAAGTCGTAAAGAAGTTTTACCAAAAAAAACTATATAACATACCTATGCATTCATATTGGTTCCATCCATGTAAACATGACCTCTGTTGTCATGAATAATGTTGCATATCTCGCCAATACCGTCTTCATAAACTCCACTCCATGAATGTCACACCCCCAGAATCGGGTCCAGCGGAAGCATACATGTAGCTGGGGTGTAACTCAATTGGTATTACAACACAAGTCAAAAAATGGTTTTCACTTCAATTGTTTAGAATAAAATCATTTAACCAAAAGTATTGGATTTACACTGTTAAAAGTAGTGCGGAAGTAGGCCCTTAAAATACTTTAAATCGGTCCCCAAATGAATATCAGAGTCTTCTATGACCATGCCATGCCCTGCCAAAACCTCCTGTAGCGTGCCATTGCTTAAAACCTGAAAATACATGCTAAAACGTCAGCATAAAGCTGGTGAGTTCATAGTTTTAAGTAAACAACAAGTTTTGTATGGACCACAAGTTTAAAAGTTGGTTGGACCAGTACACTCAGTTATGTGGCCAGTTCACTCGGCCATGTTGCCAGTACACTCGGCTATGTGACCAGTACACTCGGTCATGTGGGCAGTAATGGTAATCCAGGCAATGTAACAGTTTTGTACTTATGTCCGCAATAAAAGTAATGCACTTGTGTCCGTAAGAAAGTTATCAAGGATGAAATCGGTAATACATAATGTATTCAAGTAATCAATCAAGTATTTCAACCATTCAGTAATGTTTGAGAAAATGAATCGCGTTCAAGTAAAACAAGCATTGAATTTAAATAGTAACGAGCATGTATCTTCCCCCAAAACAGTTGTAAAACAATTAAAAGTAGGGGTTATGAACTCACCTGGAACAATCGATATGATAACCAAAAAGGAAAAACGCACGAAAATCGAGGCACAAACGCTCTAACCGCAACCTAAATGGTTCATATGTCTTAGGTTCGAAGACAAGGTCAAGCATGCAAGTCATACACTACATTATCACTTGTACATGTTGTTGTAGTATTTATCGTCAAAATGTAGTTAAGTCAATGTGATCCTTTTATTTCAGAAAATCATCCTTTTTAGAAAATGTGACTAGTAAATCTTGTGACCACAACTTAGTCGTCTTGTCAATAAGTATTTTTGAAAATCTCCAACGCACCTAATAAGTATACATAATGTTCTACCATTTTTGTTTACGTCATTTTAGCCAAAATTTCACCTTAAAGGGTCTAAAATTCATGTTAAATATTTCCATCAGCTTTTATTAGTAGAACAAAAGCTGTCAAAAATTATATGTCGTCGTAATCTTCCTTAGGCCATAACTTTTGCGTCGTAGCTCCGTTTTTCAAGTTCTTTATATTCCCGCGAAGGTATTCAAGTATACTTTAGGTTTTTCAAGGTCTCGGCTAGTCTCGATGTCATTTAACCTCAGTTTTTCCTAACTCAAAATTCTGGACAGAAACCAATTTTCAGAAAAAGTAGTTTTCGTCGTAAATCTTGAAAATAGCATATCTTTTTCGTTATAAGGCCGTTTCAACCCATTCAAGCGGCTATGTTTTCATTATTAAGTCTATTTTCTATATTTCATGTCCAATATGGCCAACCAAGTACTGATTTTCCACAGGGGGTCGAAAAGGGACAGATTCATCATAACAATGTCAAGTTATTTTCCTAGTATTTTCTTGGCTACAATATTTTACCAACAACTCCAATTCTTGTCCTAGGTCATCCCTCAACTAGAAAAATAGTGATCTAAACATAAACTTAAAAATATTCAAGGTCCATGTACAAGATCATCCAAGTATTTAAAACTTCAAATCTACTAACATATATGTATATATAAAGTTTTCATCATCTTCTTGTAAAGATTTTTACTAGTAAATTTTCTTGTGATCAAAACTTGTTCAAAACATATTTTCTTGTTAAGAGATCAAGGTGGATGTAAAGTTTTATCAACATGTACCAAGTGATACTAAGTATATATACTAGACAAGCACTAAAATCATGAAAATCATGAAGTATTAGTAGTGTAAAAGAAAAGATTACTTACAAAGGTGATTAGTGAGATGAGGGTTGTAAAACACTAATGTAACCCCAAGATTAGTACTCCAAACCCTTGTTAATCTACCCTAAGTACTCTAGTTAGTAACCAACAAACCCTTTTTCTTCCTTGCTCCTTGTGGATGTCGAATGATGAGTAAGAGTGGGAGTGATTATGTTTTCTTTTTAACTAAAATGAAGAACTAGTTTTTAGGTGTACATATATATAGCAATGTGGTCAAAGTGGTCAAAAATATCACAAGGACTTGGTCCTTGTGATGGCCGGATTTCATGGGAAAGGAGGGGGGCAAAAAGTTGCCTTAGCCACCCTCATTAATTGCATGTCTCTAATGATAATAAGATTGAAATTCTAATAGATTTTGTAGTGCTAATTTTATACATTATAGGGGGGGGGGGGGGCGGCTCATAGGACAAAAATAGGAAGAAGTTGGTTTGAATTAGTATAAAATGTGTATTTTGAATGTATTGGGTAGTAAAAATATGTATTGGGTATTAGTTTGGTAGTTAACGAAAGTTATACATAATTAAACGTAAGGTGTAAGGAATTTAACTTGGACATCGGAAAATATTTTTGGGATTTTTGTAATAATTTTGGAAGTATAAAAATACCCTAATAATAATTGTTGAGAAAGTCGGGTATGTCAAGTGTTACATTCTTGAATAAAAATTTTCGTTTGTTGAATTTAAAAACCGTAAGCATTTAGAGAATAGGAATTTGTGTTGTTGTATAAAAGGGTGAATTGGAGAAGGAGCAAGGTACCGGAGCGTTGTGGACTAATAAATGAATGTGTCTAGTATGTGCAAGTATTATTTAAACATTATTATGTTTTAGGTATTACCAGGTACCGAGTTAACCAGAAATAAGTCATGACGAGATGAAATAAAATATGACAAAGCTGTAAAAGTTGTAAAATATTATTCTTGATGATAATCGGGTGTTAAAATAATTATTGGGTTGCAATGACGCAAACCGACGGAGTAATAAGCTCCGAACGCAAAATATAGTAATTGGTTTCAGACACCGGGTAAATTAATAATATAATTTTTACATAATTATAATGAGTATGAAAATATATTAGGATCGTAGACGAGAGTATCGGGTATACGTTCGTAGTAAAAACTGAGTGGTAACGTTAATTACAAATTAAGCATACGTATATAGAAATAATGCATATCCGTGTAGTAAGTAATGTGATGATAATATGTAGACTGCTCCAGTCTATATGACGTGTCATTAATGAATGATGCATGAATTCACAGGGAAACCACATTGGTTACGCGAATTTGAAGACTCGTAAACTCAGTTTACGATGAAATGAACGGCAATCGTGAATAGTGATTTCCTTCCGGAAATGAATAGTGTCACATGAATAATAAAATTTTTGAACGCTTCTCGGAATCTCAAATTGACCTCAAAAATGATGAATAGTAAACTGATGAATAATGTTCGGTGAATAGTAAATGATGAATAGTAACTGATGAATAGTGAATAGGAGAAATGTCCTGAAAATGCGGGTTGTTACAGTCTCACCCCCTTAGAAGGAACTTCGTCCCGAAGTTCAGTTTGTGTTGGTCTCTAAAGTGTACACAGTGAATAGATGTGGGTATTTGAGTCGCATCGCGGTGATAAAAGATAAGGATTTTTTTTTTTTTTTTTTTTTTTTTTTTTTTTTTTTTTTTTTTTTTTTTTTTTTTTTCATGTAAGCTATTGAGCTTTAACAAGGTTCAAGTCTGACGGCCACTAGGCCTACTCTGTCAGAAATCGTAAATGGTTCAGTGTATATTGGGTTTAACTTTATAAAGTTTTCTGAATAGTATTATGCCTTTCCTAGGCAGAACTTTCAACATGGCTCTACCACGAAGTTGAAATTATAAGGGTTTACAACTTATCGAATTTGTAACTGATTCTTGATTTGCAGGAAATTCCTGGTTATTCCATGAATGCTTACGGTACTAGTGAGTTGGGCTTTTCAAAATTTCGATCCGTCAATGGATGTGGGCACTTCGACCAAAGAGTGCCTCAAATGGTGTAGTCTTTAAGCTCGTGTGATAACTATGGTTGCAACTGAATTTGATTTATGGCAAATGGGTAATCCAACCATTTCTAGTGTTATTCACACCCGATTTGGGCATATCTCCCTAGGTTTGAATCAATCTCAAATTCTGACCATTGGTCTACAGATGATAGGTGGTGTGGTTCCAAAGAGATCTTAATGAAATCGCTAGGAGTTGAGGTGAATCAAATTCCTTTATTAGGAATAATTGAAATGGGTATCATGAATCTTGTTTTGAAAGACTTACAGGGTTAAATCCGTAAAAGGGTGTTGTTGAAAATAATAGATTAGGATAAGGTTGTGATCCTCCACAGGATGTCAGGAATTGAGTCTTTCTCCACCTACGGTGCTTAGTCTCCATTACTAAGATTTTCCCCAAGTTATAGGTCATCAACTCACAAACTCTTAAAGGTATAAGTGAGGTAATATAGTGACTGATTTTCAAAGTTTGTTTTGAGATTGTGTTTTGTTCATAAACCCTTCCCGAATAAATGAATTTACAAGTTTAAGCAAACGGCTTTTTAGGTAACATCCTTCTTGATGTTTCAAAATTTAGTAGTTATGCAATATAGGAAAATTTTCAACATAAGGTGGATAATATGGTTTACCAAAGATCGATGTTTAAAATTTTGTAACATTCAATAGTTTTGTAAAAGATTTAGCCGAAAGGAATTTGTTTTGTCAAAATAAGTGCATCAGAAAAGTATTTCTTACATGATATATGTTTTGTATAACGGTAGTTTTGGAGCAAATCCATTTAAAAAAAATGAAAGTATTAAGAGGATAAAATAGCCAGGTATTGTATGTATGCACAAATGCATAGGTGTCTAACATGTTTGAATAAAGGCTATTGGTGAGGTAGTGTTCAATTTATAATCTTGGGTAAGAGGTTGGATTTATCTCTATGGTGTTGCTTAGTGAGCACTCGTATCGAAATGAATCTTGTAATTTAGTCAAGCCAATACTTTCCAGATGGTGGAAATTTTAGTGATCAGGCCAGTGATAGTGGTTCGAATAGTTTTGTGATATCTTGAGATTTCTGTTGAGTTTTGAATGGTCTTAATGTACCGAGGGATCATCCTCATAGAAGGTATGGGAAGTCTTTCCTAGGGAGGTCATTGATAATATCCACTTATCAATATTGGGAGTAGTGAGGGATGAGTGACATCGGAATCTGTCCAGTGCCACCTAATTCTTTGTATATATGGGGGTGGGGAAAAGAAATGATAGTGATGGTGAGAAGGGAAGAGACTGTGACAACTGTAACAAAATGAGATTGTGACAAAAGAAAATACGGTGATATGAGTGTATCGTGCATAAATATGAAAGTTCATGAAATAAAATGACTAGCTGACATGCTTCCAATCGGTGGTTTACGAAGTGATGAAAAGTATGAAGGTTCCAATAACGAGAGTATACACACACATGAATGAAACATTTGGAAATGAGTTGAGAATTTAATCCAGACATAATCTTATTATAACCATTCTCAGTGTTGCAAAATTCACTTCTGAGTCAGACATAGGTGGTCAGCCTATATCTCACTATCCCGGGTCGAATATAGATGACCAGTCTACATTCCACCGAGGTTCCATGAATTTTAAAATACTCAGCTCAGTTATACTAATACCATGTCCTTCACAAGTACCAAGACGTTCTGAAAGACAAAAGCAGGTGACCAAACTCGAGGTCAAATGATGAAACTATGCAAGGAAAAACATAACGCGGTGAAATATATGATACATGAACATGCTTATATGAAAGATAGTTATAGTAATCAACTATAATAAATGAATATAATATACCAGATAATGAGATAACAATCTCATCACCTATGTCGGCAACTAACCACAAATGAGGCTTCAGCTTGGCAGGTAGGCACGTGACGGTCATAGGGTTAAGTTTTCGTAAAAGTAGCTATAGTCTAGGTTTTAAAAACACTTAGTTCGCTATAGCCAAAGCTCTGATACCAATCTGTCACACCCCCAGAATCGGGTCCAGCGGAAGCATACATGTAGCTGGGGTGTAACTCAATTGGTATTACAACACAAGTCAAAAAATGGTTTTCACTTCAATTGTTTAGAATAAAATCATTTAACCAAAAGTATTGGATTTACACTGTTAAAAGTAGTGCGGAAGTAGGCCCTTAAAATACTTTAAATCGGTCCCCAAATGAATATCAGAGTCTTCTATGACCATGCCATGCCCTGCCAAAACCTCCTGTAGCGTGCCATTGCTTAAAACCTGAAAATACATGCTAAAACGTCAGCATAAAGCTGGTGAGTTCATAGTTTTAAGTAAACAACAAGTTTTGTATGGACCACAAGTTTAAAAGTTGGTTGGACCAGTACACTCAGTTATGTGGCCAGTTCACTCGGCCATGTTGCCAGTACACTCGGCTATGTGACCAGTACACTCGGTCATGTGGGCAGTAATGGTAATCCAGGCAATGTAACAGTTTTGTACTTATGTCCGCAATAAAAGTAATGCACTTGTGTCCGTAAGAAAGTTATCAAGGATGAAATCGGTAATACATAATGTATTCAAGTAATCAATCAAGTATTTCAACCATTCAGTAATGTTTGAGAAAATGAATCGCGTTCAAGTAAAACAAGCATTGAATTTAAATAGTAACGAGCATGTATCTTCCCCCAAAACAGTTGTAAAACAATTAAAAGTAGGGGTTATGAACTCACCTGGAACAATCGATATGATAACCAAAAAGGAAAAACGCACGAAAATCGAGGCACAAACGCTCTAACCGCAACCTAAATGGTTCATATGTCTTAGGTTCGAAGACAAGGTCAAGCATGCAAGTCATACACTACATTATCACTTGTACATGTTGTTGTAGTATTTATCGTCAAAATGTAGTTAAGTCAATGTGATCCTTTTATTTCAGAAAATCATCCTTTTTAGAAAATGTGACTAGTAAATCTTGTGACCACAACTTAGTCGTCTTGTCAATAAGTATTTTTGAAAATCTCCAACGCACCTAATAAGTATACATAATGTTCTACCATTTTTGTTTACGTCATTTTAGCCAAAATTTCACCTTAAAGGGTCTAAAATTCATGTTAAATATTTCCATCAGCTTTTATTAGTAGAACAAAAGCTGTCAAAAATTATATGTCGTCGTAATCTTCCTTAGGCCATAACTTTTGCGTCGTAGCTCCGTTTTTCAAGTTCTTTATATTCCCGCGAAGGTATTCAAGTATACTTTAGGTTTTTCAAGGTCTCGGCTAGTCTCGATGTCATTTAACCTCAGTTTTTCCTAACTCAAAATTCTGGACAGAAACCAATTTTCAGAAAAAGTAGTTTTCGTCGTAAATCTTGAAAATAGCATATCTTTTTCGTTATAAGGCCGTTTCAACCCATTCAAGCGGCTATGTTTTCATTATTAAGTCTATTTTCTATATTTCATGTCCAATATGGCCAACCAAGTACTGATTTTCCACAGGGGGTCGAAAAGGGACAGATTCATCATAACAATGTCAAGTTATTTTCCTAGTATTTTCTTGGCTACAATATTTTACCAACAACTCCAATTCTTGTCCTAGGTCATCCCTCAACTAGAAAAATAGTGATCTAAACATAAACTTAAAAATATTCAAGGTCCATGTACAAGATCATCCAAGTATTTAAAACTTCAAATCTACTAACATATATGTATATATAAAGTTTTCATCATCTTCTTGTAAAGATTTTTACTAGTAAATTTTCTTGTGATCAAAACTTGTTCAAAACATATTTTCTTGTTAAGAGATCAAGGTGGATGTAAAGTTTTATCAACATGTACCAAGTGATACTAAGTATATATACTAGACAAGCACTAAAATCATGAAAATCATGAAGTATTAGTAGTGTAAAAGAAAAGATTACTTACAAAGGTGATTAGTGAGATGAGGGTTGTAAAACACTAATGTAACCCCAAGATTAGTACTCCAAACCCTTGTTAATCTACCCTAAGTACTCTAGTTAGTAACCAACAAACCCTTTTTCTTCCTTGCTCCTTGTGGATGTCGAATGATGAGTAAGAGTGGGAGTGATTATGTTTTCTTTTTAACTAAAATGAAGAACTAGTTTTTAGGTGTACATATATATAGCAATGTGGTCAAAGTGGTCAAAAATATCACAAGGACTTGGTCCTTGTGATGGCCGGATTTCATGGGAAAGGAGGGGGGCAAAAAGTTGCCTTAGCCACCCTCATTAATTGCATGTCTCTAATGATAATAAGATTGAAATTCTAATAGATTTTGTAGTGCTAATTTTATACATTATAGGGGGGGGGGGGGGGGCGGCTCATAGGACAAAAATAGGAAGAAGTTGGTTTGAATTAGTATAAAATGTGTATTTTGAATGTATTGGGTAGTAAAAATATGTATTGGGTATTAGTTTGGTAGTTAACGAAAGTTATACATAATTAAACGTAAGGTGTAAGGAATTTAACTTGGACATCGGAAAATATTTTTGGGATTTTTGTAATAATTTTGGAAGTATAAAAATACCCTAATAATAATTGTTGAGAAAGTCGGGTATGTCAAGTGTTACATTCTTGAATAAAAATTTTCGTTTGTTGAATTTAAAAACCGTAAGCATTTAGAGAATAGGAATTTGTGTTGTTGTATAAAAGGGTGAATTGGAGAAGGAGCAAGGTACCGGAGCGTTGTGGACTAATAAATGAATGTGTCTAGTATGTGCAAGTATTATTTAAACATTATTATGTTTTAGGTATTACCAGGTACCGAGTTAACCAGAAATAAGTCATGACGAGATGAAATAAAATATGACAAAGCTGTAAAAGTTGTAAAATATTATTCTTGATGATAATCGGGTGTTAAAATAATTATTGGGTTGCAATGACGCAAACCGACGGAGTAATAAGCTCCGAACGCAAAATATAGTAATTGGTTTCAGACACCGGGTAAATTAATAATATAATTTTTACATAATTATAATGAGTATGAAAATATATTAGGATCGTAGACGAGAGTATCGGGTATACGTTCGTAGTAAAAACTGAGTGGTAACGTTAATTACAAATTAAGCATACGTATATAGAAATAATGCATATCCGTGTAGTAAGTAATGTGATGATAATATGTAGACTGCTCCAGTCTATATGACGTGTCATTAATGAATGATGCATGAATTCACAGGGAAACCACATTGGTTACGCGAATTTGAAGACTCGTAAACTCAGTTTACGATGAAATGAACGGCAATCGTGAATAGTGATTTCCTTCCGGAAATGAATAGTGTCACATGAATAATAAAATTTTTGAACGCTTCTCGGAATCTCAAATTGACCTCAAAAATGATGAATAGTAAACTGATGAATAATGTTCGGTGAATAGTAAATGATGAATAGTAACTGATGAATAGTGAATAGGAGAAATGTCCTGAAAATGCGGGTTGTTACAACTACCATCACGTATCGGCCTGCGCCGCCATTGCAATTAAAATAACCGCTAGTTGTTTTAGCGATTTCATGGAATATGGGTGTGGCGGCAAAATAGTTGAGAAGAGGAATCACATATTGTGTACGAGGTTAAGATCTACACTGGCAATTTCAGTAATAAATTAAATGAAATAAAGGGGGCATGTTAATAATCAACAACTTGCAACATTGGATAAATATTGTAGAGACATATCAATTCAGTACCAATCCTTTCTCATTTTAGTTCCTTTAAGCTTGATGTTATGTAACAGTATTTGCATATTAGTAACAAATAGTAATGTTTAGCCTATAGTTTTTTACTTATTCTTTTACATGTTTCTTTTGAGTAAATTCAACAACAGTAAAAAGTTTTCGTTAACAAGATATGCAAATGTGCAACTATCTAGGCACCATACCTTTCACCGTAACTGTTTTTTTTTTTTTTTTTTTTTTTTTTTTTTTTTTTTTTTTTTTTTTTTTAATGCACCACTCTTTGTTTGACATGTTATATGACCAACTCATTTTTGTCAAAGGGATTAAGTCGTAGAATAGCAATGTACTTTTCAAAATGTGTCATTTTGTTACGTGTACTATTTTTTGTTCCACTTAATGCAACGAACTGTTCATAAGTGTTCCAATTTGGTACGTGTATTTTTTTTAAGTTTGTTTAAGTTGTAAAATACCAATGTACTTTTAATAAGTGTTCCAATTTGGTACGTAATCCACGTACCAAATTAGAACACTTATGGAAAGTACATTGCTATTCTATAACTTAAACAAAGTTAAAAAAAATGCATGTACCAAATTGAAACACTTATGGAAAGTACGTTGCATTAAGTGAAACAAAAAAAAGTACACGTACTAAAACGATACAAAGCTGAAAGTACGTTGCTATTCTATGACTTAATCCCTTTATCAAAAGAAGCACTCCGTTCATTTACCCAACTTCTTGACCTATTCATAATTTCATACAACTATTTCTCAATTGAACGTACTTCATGACCAACTCATACTCCGTAGTACTCCGTATTTAACAAGTTATTGCTTTATATTGTATCTTCTATAATATATTGGTTAGTTTGATTAGATTTAGATCTCCATGGATTCTAGTCATGTAACTACATTATATTTTTACCAGAAAGATATCTTCATTCTCATTTTATATACATTCCAAAAGTACGCTAACAATTAACCATAAAAATCAAGACATCAAAGGATAATAATACAAAAAGTATAAAACCCAAAAACATCCTTTTATTTTTCGTAGCTTCATATGATCATATCTATCCACACCAGTAAAATACATAGTGGTAAGCATACATATTTATGGCATAAAGGACTTTAAATAACCACAAGTACGTGTAAGAGTACATGTATATTATCTACCAAGTTGATAAATACATTTTTAAGTTTTTACTTTTTTGTTTATACAATCCTCTTACAAATACAAATTACAAAATCATCAAAAAATTACAAAATCATCCAAGTTGATGATTGAACTCGTAGAACAACCATACCTCACACAGTCACACCCATAACACATTCATATCCCTCATATTACATATAGTCAAAATATCTACACAAGTAGATGAAATCAAATCCATTTGGATATTTCGTACACTTGCACAATCTGCATGCCCTATCATGTCAATTTCTCTATCTCAGTTCTCAAGTTTAGTTTTGAGAAGAAAGTGAAAGGAAATGAGTGAAATAAAAAAAGTACCGTGTTCTTTAGTTTTTTTAAGGACTGGAAGGGAGGTAAAACTAGAGGAAAGGAAAGTATGCTCCGTGGATTTTCTTTGTCAAATCTTCCACCCCACATTTGGGATGAAACCTGATGAAAGAGAATAACAACCACATGATGACAAAAACACTCATAATCTCTTTAAATATATGTCCACCAAATTTTAGCAATTCCTTTAAGATTTTCTTCGATGATTCAATTTTTGCAATGGAAGAAATTACTACCGTAACATAATACAAAACAGGTTCCAACCTGAATTTGACTTTCTTTATTGGTTTTCCAAAAATTATATATTGATGGAATTCCAATTTTTATTTCTTTGTTGATTTTTTTTGTGAGTCTTTTATGCAATATTGCATTGTTCTATGCCACAATTAATTGATAGATTTTGTTAGTAAAGAACTTTTTGAATTGCAGGGAAGATAACATTTTTTTTAGCAAAATTGTAGATCTGGGTATTTAAAGATAAGGTTGGCTACTATGTTCATGGTTATTTTTTTGTTAATATATTCATAGCAAGATTGTGGATCTGGGTACTTTCGTTTTGACTTGAGAACACAAGAGAGAAAGATGGTCATCTTTTCTTTCCTACACTTTTCAACCCCTTTCTTTCCTTCTTTTCCTTTTCTTTCTAAAACATTTTTTGAGAACATAGTGAAAGGCCATCCTTGTACCTAAAAGAAAAAGATGGTTAGGAATATCATATACAGTAGTGTTGATGTTTAGCATGACAGATTGATGTGTATCTTTACCAATGTACACAAAATTTTCTTCAAAGATTATGCTATGTGTTTTATTAGTATTTGATTTTATGAAAACTAATCATTAAGTTCGGGAAATTCCAAGTTTTGATAAAAACATTTACCCTTTTCAAAACCAAATACAAAACTATTGACACCAACCACGTACATCAAATTTAATTTTTCTTGCCTTTTTCTTGTTCGGCTGGTTAACGAAGACAAAAACCAAAGCCAAAAATCCAAAGATCTACTCTCCAAGAACTAAACAAAGTTTCGCACACATAAATTTATTTGATAGTATATCATATTAAACATGTTTGGGTGTATAAAAAAAGGCATAGACATATGCGAATAAATATTGCCAACAATTTCATGAAATAAAAATTCTATAGAGTTTAGTCTATCAAAATACAAGAAAAAAAATGAAAATCCAAAAATCTATATAATTCTCTCATCATTAATCTCAACTCAAACTAAATGATAGCAAGAGCCAAATATCAAAAAAAAAATTCAGATGTACAAAAAGTCTCGAAAATCAAAGTCCAACACCTATGAAAAATTGGATCCAAAACAATGTACCATTTGTTATTGTTTGAGTAAAATCCTGTCACCCTTCGAAAGTCCTTGTGAAGTCCTCCGAATGGTTGTTGAGTACGTCATGAACCTGTGAATCACAACAAATGCGTTAGCCTCGCCCCGGGTGTTGTCCCAGGACCAAGCTCCGGCGCAAGAATAAGTATTGGGTTGGTGATAATAAATGTGTGTGTGATAGTGTAGTAAATGCTGATCATATATGGGAGTAAATGAGGGGGTATTTATACTACTCTGGGATTATACCTTTTCACTGTTCAACGCTATGAGTAGGTGACTATTCCTGACACATAGGGGGTGGCGCTGCAGGCTACCCCTATACTAGGGTGTCAGACAAGTGGGGGACACGTATTAAGCACGTGCCCCTGAAATAAGGAATGGAGTGTGGCACATGCCTGGGCCGTTCAGATGCCAAACCCTCCGGCCGTATCTAACCATCCGGATTATTATGGAACCGGACGGTTAAGTATATAACCGTTCGGTCATGTACACAATCTTGTCCCCCCCCCCCCAGTATCATGTTACTCTGTGACATGATATTCTGTGTCTTCGGAAAGATAAGAGCCTTTGCTTTTGTTTGTCGTAGGTATTATTCCTTCAGAGTCTATTCTCAAATCAAAATGTAAGACTCAGAATAAAATGTCTTACATTGGGTCGCTTGGGCCTACCCAGGCTAAACTTTGGGCCACGGTGTGGTTTTGGGCCCAAATTCATTGTTCTAGAAAAAACCCGCTTATTTTACTGTGATGCACGAGATCTTGCCACGTGTCCAAGGTGTGTTCGTGGAAGGTTCGGATTTGACCGCGGGTACATCTGACATGAGTTAACGCTTCACTTTTCCCCCTGCCCTCTCTATATAAGGTTTTTTCCTCTCATTTTTACGGTTTACTTTTACCGTTCTTCTTATTTTTCTGCATACTTAGAGTTTTCCGGGGTTAGGATTCCGTTTTCTACCTTCCTTCTTCAGGTCCTCAATCATTTTCGAGTGCATTTGTCTCAGCTCGTTCCGATAGGTTTGACGAAGGTTATACTTTTTGAGATATATTGCCGAAGTTTGAATTTTGTCCCCTGCCTTACCTTGTTCCGTCTCTTCTATTCCCTTCAAAAACAAGGGCATTGGTTCTCCTTTGCTCGCCAGACCGGGAGGAATGGTCAGGCGCGGATTTTTAACGAGACGTGTTCTAGTCTGAAGCATTGGAAGGACAGGTTTTTCTTGATTGACCGTCGTGCCATTCCGGATGGTATGCCTTGGCGTCATCCGGACTCCAGCGTATCGGAGCTGCCTCCATTCGGTGGTTATCAATAGGAACATATTGATGCATTGACTTCCGTGGTGGTTGATATTCAGGCGGTTCATCCGGCTCTTCTTTTTTAGGCAGGTTTGATGAGGGTCTGGAAGTATCCTGAGCATCGACCAATTTTTAAGGATGGGGAGGGGAATGGTAACTCTTCGTTGTTTATCTTCCTTTTTAGTCTCCTCTTTGTCTTTCATACTCACCTCTTTATACTTATATGCTTATGTGTCCCCTATATTTTTTTTGCAGTTGTAACCATGTCTCGCTTTCTCAGAATTCCAAATACAACTCTCTCACACGTTGGCAAAGGACCTTCTTTGGCCGAGGGAGGTGACGTAGAGCAACATGTTACAGAACCTCTTGATCCTAAGAGTCCTCTGCCAAAGAAAACGGGGTTGCAGAAGGTTGTTGAGAGACCGGATCAGAGGATTTTGGACGCTCGCGCGGCCAAGGAAAAGAAAAAGCAAACCGGTCCTTCCCGCGTGACCAAGAAGCGTCCGGCTGAGGATTCTTCTCGTCGTCATCCCAAAAGCCCGAGTGGTTCTAGTGTGGTGATATCGGAAGATGAGCTCTCTTCGGATGATGATGATCGTACACGGTCTCCGTCACCCATCAATATTTTTTAGCCTATTTCTGAGAATGTGGAGAATGTTGTGGATGATCGGGAGAACGTAGATGTTTCCGTTCAAGAAAATGTTGAGGAATCTCACGGGGAGTTTGTTGAGGGGAATGCTGTGGGTGAGAATGTGGAGAATGTGGGTCATGATGACGGAGGAAATGGCATTAGTCTTGAGACTCTGATGGCTGAGCCACATGAAGATCCTAGCCTTCCGAACATTGCAAATCTTGCGCATGGAGGTAGTATGAATCTTGGTTCTATCTTGTTTTGATATTTGGCTTTCTGCTCATAGTGACTTCTCGTTTTCTTTTGTCAACAGGTTTTCAGGGTTCTCCCTCTGGTGGATCCCGCCGTCAAGCGTTTAACCCTAGGGGGTCCGGAGGTATGATTTTAGCCCTAAGTGTGTAGGTTGCTTAGCAGTTTTTCTTTTACTGATTCGTTTATGCTTTTCAGAGCGTGGTGAATCTTCCGAGCCTTTCATTCCAGGTTGGAAGTTGACTGCCGGAGCAAGTTTGAATGACTCGGAAGTATGCCGTGACCTGATGGTGCACCTTGCCCCTCCTGCTGTCCGGTTCGAGTAGTCGATCTTAGCGGACTATCAGGCCACTCAACGAGCTTGGTTTGAGTTGGCCAGGAGTTCCCTTGCCCAGGCAGATGCGATACAGCGGTTTGAGAACCTAAGCAATCATTATGGGCAACTGTATCAGACTCACCAAACTTGTGAGGATTCTGCCAGTAAGCTGAAGGATGCTGAGGTTTGCTTGGGTGAGCAAAGTCAGACAGTGGAGGAGTTGACTCAGTCTAATAGGGAGCTCTACCAGCAGCATCAGGGTTGTGCCGATCGGGAGGCAGACCTATCCGGTCAATTGGCTTCGGTTCAGTAAGAAAGAGATGAGCTGAGGGGCAAGGCTCTGGAACAGGCTGACCGAATAAAGCAGCTTGAAGACTTATTGGCAAGCAAGGACTCGGCCTTGGAAACATCAGAAAGGAAAGCCACTGGGTAAGCCGAGGAGGTTGAAAAGTTGACTGTGGGAGTAAGCCAAGCGGAAATCTTGAGGCATAATTATGTGCGACAACTTGTTCCGACGGTTGTGAAGAGGTTTCGGGAGAGCGAAGAGTATCAAATGGCTTGGGGCGAAGTGTTCAATGCTGCTTTAGATGCCGGTTGGTTGGAGGGTGTAGAGTGTGGCCATACGGAAGAGCAGGTGAATGCCTATATTGCTGGTCGTGAAGGCTTTAACTTGGAGGCCGTTCAGAACTTCCGTGCTGCTTATGTTGAAATGTTCGTCCGCCCGTTCCCTTATCTTGAAAGGGTGGCCTCTTCTTTTCGTTTGCCTCTTGCCGATGTTATGAACCTTCTTCCTGCCGATGAAGAAAATACCGTTGGTGCCAGTGCTTTCGGACATACTTCCTCCGATCACACTCTTCCTGATCCTTAGCTTTTTCTTTTATGGATGTATATTTCTGACGACCTTGAGTCGTGGCAATTTGGACATGTATCCGTATATTTAGATCTTTGGTTGACATGATATTCATTTTTGTGAATCATATACTTTTTTTTATATATATTGTATGCCGCCGTTGTGGGCACTGAATGTTATGTGTGCCGTCGTTGTGGGCATCAAATGAATTTTTGTGCCGTCGTTGTGGGCATCAAATGAATTTTTGTGCTGTCGTTGTGGGCATCAAATGAATTTTTGTGCCGTCGTTGTGGGCATCAAATAAATTTTTGTGGTCAGTACTCGGAGGGAGGTAGCTAATCTCCGTCTGTGTTTCCGTTAGTTTTTTCTTGTACAGATGATGGAAAATTTTCCCTTCTCTCCGTCTGAGGGGGGATGATTGATATTAGTACTAGTAAACGTACATAGGTAGGGGTTATTAGCCTTACATAAGGAATTCTTGAACAGTATAAAAACTATAAGTAACACTTCCGGAGGTTAATAGCGTGCCATTTCCGGGGCACCTCTTGGTCATCCATTGTATATAACTTATAGGATCCATTCTAATGTGCTTCCGTCACCCTGTACGGGCCTTCCCATTTCGGACCCAACTTTCCTTGATCTTCTATTCTACTTGCTTCATTCCTTCGGTACACGAACTGTAATACCCCGTAATTTACCCAGTCGTTAATTAACGTTAAACACAAATTAAATCCATTTGAACGTGTAATAAACCGTTTTTAAGGGTCACATTTTTTTTATATAACACAACTACGAAATATGTTCGCCAACTAATTATGTGACGTATCTCACATCTCACTTCGAACGGACTCGCACGCGTACCGACACCGCATTAATAATGACTTAATTTTTATAATTATTATTTGGAGTCAATAACTTTGTTTTTATATAAGAATTATAAAAACGTTCTCAAAATTAAACTTCTCGCACATTACCAAACTGAGGTACCCCGACTACTTTAGCTCAACGGGACACAGAATACACGATATAAAATCGACCCCAAAAAAAAACATTAGCAACATCCCAACTTGTTTATCAAATCGCAAGTTTATTTAGTATTAGTAAATTACAATATAAGAGGAGATTAAGATACCCTTACAAGAGTGATGTCGAATAATTCATTTTGAGTATTTTGAATTGAGGGTTGGACTGGGTTGTCGAACACAGCTATGGACCAAGCCCAACAATGAAGTAAATTGATTTTACTCCTTTACATCAATTTGCATTTCCATTTTAATAATTGGATCCAAAACAATGTACCATTTGAAAATTTGGATCCAAAACAATGTACCATTTGTTATTGTTTGAGTAAAATCCTGTCACCCTTCGAAAGTCCTTGTGAAGTCCTCCGAATGGTTGTTGAGTACGTCGTGAACCTGTGAATTACAAAAAACGCGTTAGCCTCACCCCGGGTGTTGTCCCAGGAACAAGCTCCGGCGCAAGAATAAGTATTGGGTTGGTGATAATAAATGTGTGTGTGATAGTATAGTAAATGCTGATCATATATGGGAGTAAATGAGGGGGTATTTATACTACTCTGGGATTATACCTTTTCACTGTTCAACGCTATGAGTAGGTGACTGTTCCTGACACATAGGGGGGCGGCGCTGCAGGCTACCCCTATACTAGGGTGTCAGACAAGTGGGGGACACGTATTAAGCACGTGCCCCTGAAATAAGGAATGGAGTGTGGCGCATGCCTGGGCCTTCGGATGCCAAACCCTCCGGTCGTATCTAACCATCCGGATTATTATGGAACCGGACGGTTAAGTATATAACCGTTCGGTCATGTACACAATCAGTTATTTTATCAATGTGTTGTAGTCGTATTCTTTTCGTCCTCCATTCATCCATGCATCACCACTGCAAATAGTAAATTCCTGATCCTATATACAAATATGGCTAGTAATTTAAGATCAGATTTAAACATATATTTTGGTGTGAGTTTCTTAAATGAACAACACCTTTCAACAATAACACTTAAAAACATGATGTCACAACTTTAGAAGCAAAAACGAACGAGAGCAAAAGCAACACAAGACATATTTTGTTCTTACGTCTTCATTCATTCTGTAGATGGAATCATCATATATCTTCAACATGTACCATGAGTTCAGCACCAAACTGATTCAAGTCAAGCCAACCAAACATAAAAAATTGCAGTAAATATATTATAGTATCTACAAGTAGAAAGCAAAAACATGATGTAGGAGAAAAACTTAAAAAGTGGAGGAATATTTTCACATGTTGCCGTAAATCAATCTCCATAATTTTCACATGTTGTTGACTTGGTGTGGAGGAACCAAACCATCACTTTTCTCCACCAATTAAAACATGCCTAAAAAGTCTTCCCAACTATTCCTTTCTCATGTTTAACATTATGCTTGTCTCCTCTAAAAAATGAATTCCTTTCTTTTTGTAAAACGTATTAGTTTACAACAACTTTGGGCCTTTTTGCAATACACTCTTTCATTTTGTCTTGTGTTAGTCATTATACTTTTGTGCATTGGAGTTAGTAAAAAATGGCCTTTTTGCAACAACTTTGTGCCTTTTTGCAATACACTGTTTCATTTTGTCTTGTGTTAGTCATTATACGTTTGTGCATCTGGAGTTAGTAAAAAATGGCCTTTTTGCAACAACTTTGGGCCTTTTTGCAATATACTGTTTTGTTCATTTTTTTACTCGTTTTGTTCCTAGCTAAGTTTTCAAAGCTTATCCTCTTGACAAAATCAGCCAAGTTTTAACTTTTAAGTTAGCTAATTGTATATTGAGCTCTACTATATGTCCAAATTTGCTTAATCATAAACACTGTAGTACTGTTTCTTTGACAGCAAATTAAAAGACCGATTATTAGAAAAACTAATCACTTGTATAAAAATTCATACATGCGAGACAACATTATGTGAATCCCACTTGAGTAATCTTGAACATCTTGAATTTGCTTCATTCGTTTACTTTTGAAGTAAAAAAGAAATGTGGTGTTATTATTGGATAAGATGACACTAACAGTAAAGGCCCCAGTGGCCAAATTATTCAACAAAGCTTTGTGGATGGGTTAGAATTTTTTCACAAAGAAGGTTGTTATTATTCACTGACGTTTTCTCATTAAGCTCCATTATTAATCTGGAGTGTTTTTGAGTTTTAACAATCAAACAAACATTAATAATGTGTCCTATTTCCTTCAGAAATCTTACTGTTCATTTGCACACTATCACTTATGTGCTTATGATGTTCATTTTCATGTTAGCAAAAACCAGTGCTAATGATTTCAATAAATCTAGAGAAGCAAAAGCTTTGCATGCAACTAATTGGTGGGGAGATAGAAATGCATCTTCAGATCATTGTAATTGGCCTCATATTAGTTGCAATGAAGACAGAAGTGTCATTTCAATAGACTATTTCTGTGATGATAATGAAGATCTAGGCGATCTGAGAAGCCTCGACTTCGCTTCATTTCCAAAAATTGAGAGACTTTCTATTGACAAATGCAAGCTTAACGGGAGCATCCCAGAGCAGATTGGTTTGCTATCCAACTTAACATCTCTTTCGCTTTATAGTAATCATCTCTCAGGTACATTACCTGCCTCGTTTACCAATCTCACCCATTTGAAATACCTTGATCTTTCTGATAACTATCTCACAGGTGAAATACCTGTCTCGTTTACCAATCTCACCTGTTTGAAATACCTTTTTCTTTCTGATAACTATCTCAGAGGTGAAATACCTGTCTCGTTTACCAATCTCACACGTTTGAAATACCTTTTTCTTTCTAATAACTATCTCACAGGTAAATTAACTGTCACGTTGGCCAATCTCACCCATTTGAAATACCTTGATCTTTCTGATAACTATCTCACAGGTAAAATACCTATCTCGTTTGCCAATTTCACCCATTTGGAAAACCTTTATCTCTCAAAAAACTATTTCACTGGTATTCTCCCAACTCAGATGGTGAGTTTGAAGAATTTATATCATCTAGATCTTAGTCGTAACAACTTTATTGGTCAAATCCCTTCATCTTTTGGTTCAATGGTTAATCTCACCAACCTGGACCTTCACGCAAATCAACTGAATGGATCAATCCCACCTGCACTTATAACTAACTTGCATAAGCTTGAAACGTTGGACCTGAGTTATAACAATCTTGATGGTCCAATTCCCTCAAGAGCTAATTTACATATTTCCTTCACAAGTTTAAGAGACCTCCATCTTTCTCATAATAATTTCAATGTTTTTATTCCATCTCAGCTAGTGAGGTTGCGGAATTTGGTTACGGTCGATTTTAGTCAAAACCAGTTAATGGGTTCGATCCCATCATATCTTGATTCCATGGCCAATCTCACCAACCTAACCTATCTTTCATTTAGTGGGAATCTACTCACAGGCAAGTTACCAGTTTCGCTAACCAATCTTACACAATTAGAAAACCTTGATCTTAGTGGAAACAGCTTTACGGGTTTCATCCCACCAGCTTTAGGATCCATGGCCAATCTCAATTTTCTCGACTTGAGCGACAACAATCTTGATGGTCCAATTCCGTCAAGTTTTAGCAACCTAAGCCAACTGCAATTTTTAAACCTTGCCATGAACTGCATCAGTGGATCCATTCCCTCAAGTTTTGGCAGTCTAAGTCACCTGCAATATTTAAACCTTGCCATGAATTCTATCAGTGGTCCTATTCCTCTATATATAGCATATTTGATGAAATTGGGACATTTAGACCTTCATCATAATCGTCTTGTAGGAGTTATTCATCCAGAATTTGGGAAGATCCCGTATCCTCATTACCTTGATTTATCATCAAATCAGTTGTCAGGAAACATGTCATTTGGTAATCACTGTTCTCTTGTGCATCTAGACCTTTCTTGGAATCTGATGACGGGCAATATCTCAAGTGTATGTGATTGCAGAAACTTAGACTACTTGGACATTAGTAGTAATCATTTTGTTGGAAAAGCACTTAATCAGGGCGACTTCCCAAATTTATTGTTTTCCAATCAGTCTCAGAATCATCTTAATGGAGAAATGGGTTGCCATTATCTGATAAATGGACAATCAGAAACCAAAGAACAAAAGCGAGGAAAACAACACGTACCCCGTTTGACTGTTTTTGTTCCCATTATCGTTGGACTTTGCTTCTTAGTGGTTGCATATTTCTTTTACAGTCTTAAAAAGGCTACCACAAAGAAAATTCAGCTTGAAGTCACAAAGCATGGAGATGTATGCTCGATATTGAATTATGATGGAACAATTGCGTATGAAGACTTCATCGCAGCTACAGGGGATTTTGACCTTAGATACTGCATTGGAACTGGTGGCTATGGTAGTGTTTATAAAGCAAAACTGCCTAGCGGTCAAACATTTGCTTTGAAAAAACTTCACCGGTATGAAGCTAAGCAACCCGCATTCGACCAGAGCTTCAAGAATGAGGTCCAAGTGTTATCCAGCCTAAGACACAAAAGCATTGTGAAGCTCTATGGGTTTTGTTTGCATAACAAATGCAACTTCCTTGTATATGAATACATGGAAAAAGGGAGCCTATTTTTCGCTTTGTGTGACGATGAATTGGCTATTGAAATCGATTGGATGAAGAGGGTGAACATAATCAAAGATGTAGCCCATGCTTTAGCTTACATGCATCACGATTGCAATCCGCCTATCGTTCATAGAGACATATCAAGCAACAACATTCTTCTAAACTCGGAAATGGAAGGATTCGTTGCTGACTTTGGAGCAGCCAGATTGCTTGACCCCGATTCATCCAACCAAACAGTCATCGCAGGAACTTTGGGGTACATTGCTCCAGGTAGTACTTCTACACACTCTTATGCTTCTTAAGTATAATTACGTCTAGCTAGCAGCAGCTAAACTTTGCTAACATTCTTTTTTGTATGTGATCATTTAGAACTTGCATATAGCATGATTGTGAACGAAAAATGTGACGTGTATAGCTTTGGAGTGGTGGCAATAGAAACAATTGGAGGGAAACATCCCGGAGAGCTTGTTTCATACTTCAACTCTTCTACCAATCATGGTACAATGTTGGAAAATATATTGGACCAGCGTCTCTCTTACCCAACAGACAGACTAATCGAAAAGGAAATTATGCGTGTTTGTCATGTGGCATTGGCATGCATTCTCACAGATCCAAAGGCCAGACCAACCATGAGAAACGTGTCACAGGAATTATCACGCGCGTTGAGGATATCATGATCAGTTCAGTCTATCTTAAAGCTTTATTATATGCAGAACAATATATAGAACACGCTTACAATGTTTATCTCCTTTCATATTCAGCATAAGTTTACGTCGTCCCAACTGCATGTATACGATACTGAATAAAGTTATTTTGTTAAAATGCTTTTGTATTATAATGCTAATTTAAATACATAATGTACTACTGTATTGTTTAACTAGATACTTAACTACACTATCTCATTTTCAGATTATGTAGCATATGCCAAAGTACTTCGGCAATGAACTCTTTGAATGGCTTGCTAAAGCACGTGGACATATTCCTTAGTGGTTTCCAAACAGACACCACCATTTCATGCTTGGACCTCGGTACAGGCCTTCTACGATCTCCAATGCTGAAAAACGTATAAGCCTGATTTCTTTTAACTAAACCGCCGCGTAGTGGCCTGAACGGAAGAGCTTTGTATTCAGGGTCCATATGACTTCTTTTTCTGGCCCAAATCAGGAATAATAGATTTTGGATATAACATGTTTCAAGACAAAATTATTTGGAAAATAAAAACTAGTCAAGAAAATATCGTTTATACTTGTGGAGCCAATAATTCTTTTTAAGATAGTATGGTTTGTAGTAAAAGCTTAAGTGCAAAGGCATGAAAATTATATGAACCAACTTATTATGAGTACTTATTTGATGGAACATATCGTTTATACTTGTGGAGCCAATAATTGTTTTTAAGATATTTATATAACAATGTATGGTTTGTAATAAAAGCTTAAGTGCTAAGGCATGAAAAGTATACGAATTGAAACAACTTATTTTGAGTATTTATTTGATGCAAAATGACAGTTGGAAATATAGCATTAATTTTGGAGAAAGCAACTTATTTTGACTAAAGTTTCTTCTTTGCCATTGACTTGGAAAAGTAGAAGGTTTTGGCCTTTTGGTATGCATATTATCTGTAGCAAATACATATTCTGAATTTTCACTACTTTGTTGGCCATTAAACAAATAACATCAATAATGTGTACTACTTCCTCCAAAAATCTTACTTTTCATATGCACAGTTTCACTTATATGCTTACAATGCTCTTTTTCGTGTTATCAAAAACAACATGCTAATGATTTCAGCAAATCGTTAGAAGTAAAAGCTTTGATTGCAACGAATTGGTGGGGGAGATAGAAATGCTTCTTAAAATCATTGTACTTGTGAGAACTTCATATATATTTCAATAAGTAGTATATATATAGCCGCAAATGCTTTAACACACTTTCATAACTTCTATTAGTATATCATACATATATTTTGGACCTACAGTTTGTTGAATATGAAATGAGGTGGACTAGGCATGTTTTATATAAACATATTCATGACAAAAATATTGAAACTGTATACATTATAAGTAAGGTGATTGTACTCAAAATGACGATGCTGTGAGATCGGAGACTGAATGATGCCCTCAACATGATAACTCCTGAGAAACTTCTCTCATTGTTGGTCGGGCTTTTGGATCTGTGAGAACGCATGACCATGCCACCTGACCAACACGGATGATTTCTTTCTCAATTTAGCCTATTAGTCGGATAAGAGAGTCGTTGGTCTAATATATTTTCCAACATTGTACCACGATTTGTAGAATAGTTGAGAGATGACAGGAGGTCTCCTAGATGCTTGCCTCCAATTGTTTCAAGAGCAACCACTCCAAAGCTATAAACATCACATCTTTCATTCACAATCATGCTATATGCAAGTTCTATATGATCGCATATACCAAGTTATTGTTAGTGAAGATCTAATGACTTGTAGATATAAAATTAAGAAGCATAAGAACATGTATACATAATTAACGTACCTGGGGCAATGTATCCTAAAGTTCCAGCGATTACTGTTTGGTTAGATGAATCAGGATCAAGCAATCTGGCTGCCCCAAAGTCGGCAACAAATCCTTCCATTTCCGAGTTCAAAAGAATGTTGTTACTTGATATGTCCCGATGAACGATAGGTGGATTGCAATCATGATGCATGTAAGCCAGAGCATGTGCGACATCTTTTATAATATTCACCCTCTTCATCCAATCCACTTTAACAGCAAGTTCATCATCGCTCAACGCGCAAAATAGGCTCCCCTTTTCCATGTATTCATATACAAGGAAGTTGCATTTGTTATGCAAACAAAAACCGTAAAGTTTCACAATATTTTTGTGTCTTAAGTTGGTTAACACTTGGACCTCATTTTTAAAACTCTCTGGTTAAATATCGGTTGCTCAGCCTCAAACCGATGGAGTTTTTTCAACGCAAAAGTTTTACCGCTAGGTAGTTTGCTTCATAAACTCTACCATAGCCACCAGTTCCAATGCAGTATTTGAGGTCAAAATCCTCTGTGGCACTCTGATGAAGTCTTTATATGCAATTGTTCCATCATAATTCAATATCGAGCATACGTCTGTTTGGATAAGATACATTGTATCAGATAGCAAGTTGAAGTGAATATATTCTTTGCAAGTGGGATGTGTCAGACAACAAGTTGAATGGTTGTCAAGTTGTTCACATGGAGCAAAGGCCATGCACTACCACTATAAATAGGAGTATTCGGAGCTTCAGTAAGCATCCCATTCCAACAATAACACAAAGTGTTTCTTGGTCTATTTCTTTCTCCTAGTGTGGGTAATATAGAGAGTTTAGTATATTTCCTAGTATAAGAGATATAAAGTTGTATTATCCTTGTAACTAGAGAAAATGTGTAAATCCTAGTTTTACACAGTGAAACGTATCTTTCCTTGCCCGTGGTTTTTACCCTATTGGGGTTTTCCACGTTATATCTGTGTGTCATCTTTTATTACATTTCATATTTTAGTTGTGGGTTTGCTTTAGTCCGGTGTCACTTTTCTCAACAAGTGGTATCAAGAGCTAAGGTTGGGTGTATGTATAATTATTTATCGTATGCTCTGTGGTTGCCATTTTTAAGTGGACCCTCCACATCAAAAGATAAATAAGATTATACTCACTCAAAAGGTGTTCGGTACTATTATTAACAAATAATAGTTTTGTCAAAAAGTAGATTGTGATTGTAGCAATGGCGGCAAAATTTGAAATTGAAAAATTCAATGGGAATAATTTCTCATTGTGGAAATTAAAGATGAGGGCTATCCTTAGAAAGGATAAATGTTTAGCGGCCATTGACGAAAGGCCAGCTGAGGTAACAGATGACAGTAAATGGGACGAGATGGATGGAAATGCTACTGCAAATCTTCATCTGGGATTAGTGGATGGAGTTTTGTCTAGCATAGAGGAGAAGAAAAGTGCAAAAGAGATTTGGGATCATCTTGCTCGATTGTATGAGGCAAGATCGCTCCACAATAAAAATTTTCTTAAGAGGAAACTTTATGCTCTTCGCATGACGGAATCTACTTCAGTGACTGAGCACGTTAATAACCTGGATACTCTGTTTTCTTAGCTCACGTCTTTGAGTTGTAAAATAGAGCCACATGAACGTGCTGAAATTCTACTTCAAAGTTTACCTGACTCATATGACCAACTCATAATCAACTTAACCAGTAATGTTCTTTTGGACTATCTAGTCTTCGATGATGTTGCAGCCGCTATTCTGGAAAAAGAAAATAGGCGTAACAATAGGGAGGACAGATAGGCCAGTTCAAGACAGTTGGAGGCGTTGGTGGTAACGAGAGGGAGGTCAATGGAACCTGGTTCTAGTGGGAGTCACAATCATGGTAAATCTAAAACAGGAAAGAAGAAGAATTTTAAATTCTTCAACTGTGGCAAGCAGGGTCACATGAAGAAAGATTGTAGGAGTTTAAGAAACTCTAATCCTCAAGGAAATGTCGCCAGCACTTCAGAAGATGGTAATGCTCTGTGTTGTGTAGCAGCGGTTGCAAATGAAGGCAGGACGAGATTTGCAGATGTATGGCTGTTCGATACAGGAGCAACTTTTCATATGTGATGAGGCGAAAAATGATCCGTTTTTAGAGGGTCATTTAAGCCCGGAATTGAATTTATTTGATCAAATATTGCCCTAAATCATTCCTTTTGTCATTTTAGGTACTTTTGGATCTGGAAAAGGAAGCATTTTGGACGTTTTTGGAGCATAAAAGTGAAGAAAACGGCAAAGTCTTAATTTTCCTTGCTGGGAACAGTACCTGACGGCGTCACAAGCTTCTTCATGACGGCTTCAAGAGTAATACAAGAGGTGGAAGTGGATAAAATCCGTGACGGTCCAGAAAGTTTTGTGCATTGGAGATGATGGCGTCACCCAAGGCCGTCACGTGTAAAATTAAAGATTGATGGCTTAGAAAATTTCCTGAAGGCGTCACGTAGGCCGTCACGTGTTAACTTGTCAAAACTTGCGCGCGAAGTAGCTGATATTGTTTTGGTCATACCTTTTGCATACGAACTCGGATTTAGGTGATTCAAAATCCCACGCGAAGAGGACAAAGAGATCTACAATTTGGTGAAGAAAAGTTTGTCGTGACGCCGTCATGATTGGTCTGACGCCGTCATGATCAGGCCGACAGAAAATCAGCCTATAAATATAACATCATAACTTCACTTTTTGTAAGCCCTAAACCCTAAGGTCGATTCCTGGGTTTAGGTGGGTGTTTTTCCAGCAACTTAGAGGGTTTCAATCACTCCATAAATATCTTATAATGGTTTGATGATTCTATCTTAATTCATGTCTTCAATTATCATTATTGTTGCTTGTTCTTTATTAATTATGCTTGGCTAATTCACCTTGTGTCTACTTATGATTGTGTGAAACTTGTATATAATTGATTAGATCTTATTGATTCCTTGTTGATGTTTGTGTCTATCTTCATCAATTAGGGTGTGACACTTCGATAGGTCTAGTTGGTTTAGCTTATAATTCTTGATTCCTATTGTCTCTTGTTTGGTTGATTGTATTCGATGTTAGGCTTAAGAAAACTGGCAGACTTCCATAGGGTAACATGCTTGAACGTCTTAAGAAACATGAACCAATGCGTACTAGGTTATTATGGTTGTATTTAATGCATGAGTGAATTCTAATGATCCCATGTTAGGAGCTTCTTGCAGGCTCGACATAGGAGTGAAGTAGGAGCTTATAGAGTTGGGGAAGTACGTACGCCACCCACGAATGGTATTAAGGAATACAACCCGTCAATTAAAACAAGGTGTGACAATTCAATAGGTAGAATTGGATAGCTAGCAATGAGTAACATATCATGGGTAAACATGCTTCACATCCCTTGTAGAACCTTAGTTTAGTTTTCTTGCACATTAGTTTAATTAGTAGCTTTTGGGTTAGTTGATTAGCAACTAATTCCGCCCCTCCTTCCAATACCCGAGATTTTTACCTGCTTTTCATAAAATATAAAAACATAAAAAGAATCATCCTTCACCCTTAGACCTAGTTAGATTAATTTCAATCCTAACGACACTATTCCTGAGTTGAACGATCAATCTCCCGGTACTTGTCACTATACTATACTACAACGATCAGGTACACTGCCTGGTGGGGGTTGTAAGCTTCTCGAGATCCCTCGAGAGGTAAAGTCTGGTGCAATTCCCACGCATCAAGTTTTTGGCGCCGCAGCCCGGGGAATAGTTATTGTTAGGTTGAATTTGATTTTTATTAGGTCTACTCATTAGATTCCTATCAAGTGAGATTTTTTCTTTTTATTTTATAGCTTTCTCGTAGTCTATCTTTTCTTTGTGATTTTGTTTGTAATTTGCTTCAAATGGACTTTACACTTAGACTTCTAAGATTGCAAGATAAGGTTGAGTGGCTAGAACACCAAAGAGTTCAAAATACCTCATTTAGAGACACCTATGAATCATATGAGCCTTCACCTAGGTTAGATTTTTATGAACAACCTCCATGTTTAAGATCTCGTTTTAGTGAGGCCAATAGGAAATGCGACCTAGTTTGCCAAGGAATTATGGAGAGAGCCGTTGCAACAAACCATAAGTTGGATGAAGCACTAGGTTTGCTTTTATCACTACCTAAGAAAACAATTGAGGAGGATTTAGCCGTGCATGATCACATTGATCAAAAAGACCTAGGTTTTATGACCAATGACTTTGAATCTCAAGGAACACACGATGAATCCTTTAGGAAAATTGAATATAAGATTATTGAGGATGATCCTTATGATTCGAACATAGAAGTTGAGATGCCTAGAGAAGCACGTGAGATACTTAGGAGAATGCTTAAGATAGATCCTACCAAAACACATGATGAGGATATAGGTGATCTTGACACATGGAATGATGAGGTAAATAACATAAGCCCACAAAATACTCAACCATCATTTGAGGCACACACACCGCCCGTGACTTACCCGGAAGAAGTAGAAGAAACTTTAGGAATCCCAATGGAGGTAGAACCCTTGGACCAGGCACCACTTGAGGATATAGGTTTGAATACTTGTAGTGATAACCTTACTCCTAGTTCTAGGGAATTTCCTAGTGTTGATGAACTGGAACCTCAATCTTTACACACCTTTCCATCCTTAGATATATTTCTAGGAGACAAAAGAGGAACCGACCCACCCATCAACCAATATTATCCGGGTAGTTTTAGGATGAAGGAAGCCATTCACTCACCCCCTTCACCTCACGTGGCATATTTCCACCCTAAGGGTGTGTATCGCTACATCCACCCGCACTTAATTCAAAGTGTAGGGAAAACCTCCCCTATTTCCGTTAAATAAGGGTAGAGTCAGGCTCGTGACTCAAACAAAAACAAGCGCTTATTGGGAGGCAACCCAAGCTTTATTTATTTATTCGTTTGTTTGTTTGTTTGTTTATTTGATTTTATTTGTTTCCGTATGCATGTTTTATTTTTGTTGTTTGTGGCTCATGTTTCAAAGTAAATTGTGAAAATGCTTCATTTTGTTTTTAACTTCGCCTTAATTGCATATAAAGGTATTTTGAAAAAGATAAGTGTAAGGGAGATCCAAATTTGTTTATAAGAACGAAATTGAGCATGAACCATAACAATATTAAATGAACATGTGTGTTAGTAATTGTTTGAGTCAAATGCTTGTATCGAGTCATAATGATGTTTTGCAGGATTTTCCAGGAAGTAGGACATAAGTTTTTCCAGAAATTTTCCGGAAACTTAACGTAAGAATTTCTGCAGGTCACCTCTGACGGCGTCATGAGTTTACTCCTAACGGCGTCATGTGTAAAATTCTGGAAATTTTGCTAGTTTTGTTTTTCTAACGGAGTCTTAAAGTTTTTGTTAATTCTTTAGTTTAATAAACTCCAGGAAATCTGCAAACATTCATTCCACAAGCATTATATCTTTAATTATTTTGTTTTTATTCCTAAGTCTGGAATTACGTCTAGTTGTGAGTTTTCTTTGTTCGGATTGATGCTTTGGGTTTTGGTGATTGTTTTCTCAGGTTTAACAGGTTATGTATGACAAGAAGATGATTTATATTCTGGAATGAAAGCTTTGATTGTTCATTTTCTTGGAGGAAGATCTTGTTAGGAATTAAATAAGCACAAGAATCAGAAGATTCAGCATAAAGGTTTAATGGAAATATGACAAGTATGATTCTGCTGATAAAGCACAAAGCGAGTTTCCACTGAAGGAGATTCTGCTGAAGACTATTTCCACTGAAGGTGATTCTGTTGCTGAATCTTACTGCTGATGAATACTGCTGCTTGATTCTGCTGCTGCTATGAATTAGCAGCTATGACTCATAACAAACAGCTGTGTAGATAAGAATGACTTATTCAACACTTGCATAAGAAGATAATATCTTAGTTCTAGTCATCAAATTGAACACTCCAAGTGAGTTGTTTATCCTAGATACATGATGTATCTTGTATGACTAAGCTAGAATAGTGATTAGTCATAAGCTAGTTATTTGTTGAGTCATGTAGTTTGTAAAAGATATTTCCTTGGACTATAAAAGGAAAATCTTAGATATGTAGATAAGTGTGACAATGCCATACACAACTCTCATATACAGACAATAGAAAGAACAAACATAAGATTCAAGGTCTTTGTAACCCTAGTGATAAGCTAAAGATCACTCGTATTATCTTTGAATAATATTGAATCGTTTGGTGTTAACTATTCCATTTCCATAACAATAAACATAAATCTTCTAAGTGTGGTTAAGTAGATTCCGCATACTTAATCATATTCACACAAACATATCTCATACACAAAGAACGAAGGTTTAACCACCTTACCGTGTAATCGACCCTCAACAAGTGGTATCAGAGCTACAGGTTGATAATTTTGTTTTAGAAGAAGAAGTTAGTTCTATTACTCTGCTGCTAGTTGTGAATGATACGGTTCTGCTGCTTTGATTGTAAGTATGAGGGTGTTATGTGTAACTTTCAATTCATCAGTTTAAAACCTAATTGACCTTCATAATTGGTTTTCATATGTTCTCAATTGAAGTTATCACAAACCCTTACACCTAATCATTCCAATAATCACAAATTCCCAAATTCTCTAAACCTAATTCATGGAGCTATCACGTACCTGGGTTGAGCAACACAATAGTGTGGTCGTTTTGAATGAAGAATTAGTTCCTGAAGGTTTCACAGTCATGGTAAAGTTTTTGAATGCTACTTCTCTTAGGTTTGCACTCACTGTGAACCCTACTATATTTGTTTCCTACATCAAACAGTTTTGGTTTACTGCCAAAATCAAAACTATGAATGGGGAAAAACATGTCAGTGCTTTTGTAGATGGGGAAAAGATTCGTGTAACTGAATCATCTATAAGGGAATCTCTTCTCTTAGATGATGAGACAGAGACCACTTGTCTTAACAATGATGCTATTTTTGCTGGTTTAAAAGAATTGGGATATGAGGGGAAACATTCCAATTTAAAATTTCAAAAAGCTCTCCTCTGTCCTCAATACAAGTTTTTGGTACATCTATTCCTTCATTGTTTGAGTCCTAAAACATCTGGATGGCATGAGTTCAGTACTACCATTGCTTCTGCAATGATATGTCTGTGCAAAGGTCAACCATTTAATTTTTCAAAAATGATATTGGCTGGGTTGTTTAAAGGTGTTGAAGATGGTTCTTATTTGCTATATCCAAGATTTCTTCAAATCTTTATTGAAAAACAAATTTCTAAACCAAGAAGCCATACTGCTGAATATGATGCTCCAAAATTGGCTTCAAGGACTTTTACCTTTTTGATTAAGCATGGCAAAGGTTTTTCTGGTGCACATACAAATTTGACTTCTTTTATGGAACAAATTGTGCACAACAACCAGGGTGAAGGATCAGGAAATCCCACTGATTCCCATCACACACCCAATGTTACTACATCTGTTACACAACCTACAAAACAATATTCACGTAGGAAAACCAAAAAGAACACTCATCTACCTCAGGATAGTGTTAGTATGGCTGTACCAGATGAGGCTGTCCTAGGTGATGGAGAGGACATGTTGGCAAGGGCTGTCACTACTGCTTCTAGCTTAGCAGCAGAGCAGGATAGTGATAACATCATTAAGACCCAAACCAAGGCAACATCTAGAGAAAAGGACTCTTATGAGTTTGCTTCTCAGGATGGTAACCCTAGCCAAATGGACAACATAGGGGGCTCAGATGATCAAACTAGGTTTGATACTGAGTTTTTGTCCCAAGATTCACCTCTCGGACCAGGTAACACAGGTCGAAGTGATGAGGACAGGCCAGTGACTCATGAATTGACGGATCCACTTGTACATGATGACAATGTCAGTGATTCACCTCTCGGACTAGGTAATACAGGTCGAAGTGATGAGACTACAATGCAACTAATAAAAGAATTGACGGCTACTTGTACCACTTTGGGGTTGACATGTAAATCTTTGGAAGAGAAGGTTCTTAATCTATCTGATGTTGTTGTTGGTCAAGCCAAGGTTATCATTAAAATGAGAAAACAGATTAAGAGCTTCAAGAAATCAAGATCTTCAACCTCCTTGAAAAGAATGAAGAAAGTGGGGACTACTCAGGTTGTAAGTTCTTCTGAACCATCTACTCATTTGGAAGAGGATGCTTCCAAACAGGGGAGGAAAGAGATTGTCATGGATTCAGGGGAGGTAAATCTTGAAAAAGTTGATAATGTTCAAGATATGGATGCTGGAATAGTTTCAGGGGAGGTTCCAGTGATTGAAGACATGGATGTGGATAGTCCTCAGAATGATGAAGACTTTGTGGTTGCTGATATGTCTGGGAATGAAGTTGTTATGGAAAAGGTGGTTGCTGCACAAGAAAAGGTGGTAGATACTCTTAAAACTTTGGAGTCTGAGCAACTAGTGAAGGCAACAGGGTTGATGGGTACTGTGTTAAAGACTTTGGAAGATTCAGTGGAAAATGCTGCTATTGCTGACTCTACTGCTGTTCATAATTCTGCTGCTAAGAATTTTTCTGATTCTGCTGCTAGTGGAATAGTGAATACTGCTGAAGTTCAAGACTCTGCTGCTGCAGAGGCAATGGTCTTTCTAAGTAAGAAGACTACTGCTGACACCCATACACCACAATTACCAACTCAATCATTATCACAACCTATCACAACAACACACACAACATCAGTAACAAGAAAACCACAAAAAGGAATAACAATAAGAGAACCTGCTGCTACTCAAAAGAAGACAATCACATCATCTTCTACAGATAAGGGTAAAGGCAAGCAAGTTGATGTTCAGAGGTGGATATATAAAGGGGTTGATTTTACTGATGTACCTTTTGATTCTTGGCCTAAACCATTGCAAGTTGAACATGATGAAGCTGCTGCTATTAAAGCACAAGAGTTGATTAACTTGGAAGATCAAAAGCTGGCTGAGAAGGAGGCTGAAGGCTTAAGAATGTATGATGAATGGGATGATGAAAAGATCAGAATTGCTGTTGATATTGAACTAAATAAGCTTATCAAGATTGAAGAAAATGAAGTTCCAAATTTTAATGTGCAATCTTGGTATAGTGAATTTTCTTCTAAGAAGAGACAAGAGAATGCTGCTGCTAGAAGAAAGGTTAAAGTATTCAAAGGTCCAACTGTTAAACAGCAAAGGAAAGAATATGAAAGGTATCTAAAGAATATGGGTGGATGGACATTGGTGCAGTTGAAAGCTTATTCTGATAAAGAAGTTTTTGACTTGTATCAACAAACAAAGAAGAGAACAGATACTTTTTATGCTATTGGATGTGCTGAGGATTTAGAACAAATTGCTCAGATGAATAAGAAGGTGGTACCTGAAAAGATAACTGAAGCAGAGCAAATTCAAGAAGTTAATGTTGTTGAGGGTGATGCAGCAAAGATTACTTCTTCTGTGCAAGGTGATAAAAGAAAAGGTGTTGTTCAAAAATCAATTGCCAAGAAGAAGAGAAAGATTGGAGAAGGAAGTAGTTCTATGCCAGAAGGAGATATGTTTCAACATGATTTTGATCACATTCCTGCTGAGCATCTTAAAGAAAGATTGAAGGTGTATACTGTGGTTGGCAAAATGGAAGATCCTGAAGTTGTGGATGCTAAACCATTAGGAGTCAAATATCCAATTGTCAAAGTAACTACAGGGTATGATACTAATATTGGAACATTTCATGATGTCCAGAGATCTGATGGTAAGTCTCACAGATTTCTTAGATTTCAACAAATGTTACATTACTTTGATAGAGAGGATGTTGAAGACTTGTGGAAGTTATACAAGGCAAAGTTTAGAGCTAAGAAATTTGATGGTAAAAAGTATGAGATAGATCAAATTGATCATGTCTTAACTTCTTCTGATAATATTTTGTGGAGAGCTCTTAAACTTATGTTTGAACCTTCAATGGATGACTCTGAATGGACAGAGATAGCTGATTACAAGGTAAGAAGATGGAAACTTTTTCAAGATTCTGGAGTTCATATGTTAACTCTTGGACCAATTACCTTGTATATGCTAGCTGAAAAGGATTATCCAGTGGTAAGATACTGGAATGTTGTTAATCAGATGGTTAATAGTGATAGAACACTTAAGCTGCAGAAAGACTATGATTCTGATGATCAAGCATTTGATTTGCTGACAAAGTATAAGAAGATATTTGATCAGATGAATCCTCAAGGGATGAAGTGTTTGGAAGCATCCTCCTAGTAATACTTTGAGCTTTGAAGAAACTTGAATATTTAGAAATAAATATTAAGTTTAGGGGAGGATTGTTGGGTTTGACCAAGTGACACTGCTGCTATGAGACTCTGCTGCTGAGTAATACTGATGCTACAATGAAACTGCTGCTGGTGTTAATGACTCTGCTGCTGAAGACAATCTGCTGCTTGGTGAAACTACTGCTGAATGGATTAACATTGTATACGATAGGATAATTATGGAATAGATTCTTTGTATAGTTTATCTATTTAGATTATTCTTATCTTGTAGAGAAAGGTATTGTAAACCTAGTAGGACTCCTTGTCCTATAAAAGGAGGATCCTAGGGTTAGATTATGTACGTATTTATTATTCACTTCAAGGTTGTAAAACCCTAGCATTATTGAGTGCTCGTATTAATAATATTGAAGTGTTGAAAGAGAATTCTTAATCTTCTTAAGTTAAGCTTTTATATTCCGCGTTTAAGCTTAAGTGTTTGTTTAAGTTAACTTCTATATAAGATCGTATAAGCTCAACTGGGATCAACAAAGGTGTCCTTTGTAAATAAACAGGTTATGTCTAAACCTGAAGTGGTTAAGAAAGCAAGAACAAGAGTTCCTAAGATAGTCAAACACAATACTGATAGGCCTAAAACCAATGAAAAATATGTTAGGCAACCAGTTAGATATTGTGAACAATATAGAACCACAAACAAGCCCAGAGGTAACCAAAGAAATTGGAATAACCTCAAGTCTTACCAACTAGGTGATGACTTTGCTTTTCACAATAAAGCTTGTTTCATTTGTGGTAGTTTTGACCATCTTGCAGCTTTCTGCAACCAATGGGTATCTGGGTATGAAAGTAATAGAGTGAACTACAAAAGGCAAACACCTAAATCTCATTTTCACTCTAATTCTAAAAGATCAAAACCCAAAACAGTCACAAAAGCAGTTCCTGCTGATAAAGCAAAAATTGTTCCTGCTGAAAGGAAAATGGTTTCTGCTGAAAAACCATATATGACTGTTTACCCAAAATCAACAATCAAGGGTGCAAAAACAACTTTCAAACATGCATCTAATATTGTTCAAAGGCCCATTCAAACAAAAGCAGTGGTCCAAAAACAAGTTTGGAGACCAAAGGGTACAACTACAAAGCTAGTAGTTTCTTCTGCTAGGCATACTGCTGCTAAGGGTAACAGGGCAAATGCTGTTAAGGCCTCAGCATGTTGGATTCTTAAATCCAATGTTGCATCAACAGTCCTCAAGAGATTACATTTCATTGATGCAAGAGGCAGATCCAAGTCAGTGTTGGCTTGGATCCCCAAAGAAAACTAATTCTTTTATTTTGTGCAGGGACATTCACCAACAGATCATGAAGATCAAGGATATTCAGATAGTGGGTGTTCAAGATACATGACAGGCAACATGTCTTATCTTTCCAACTTTCAATCAATTGATGGTGGATATGTTACCTTTGGAGGAGGAATTGGTGGAAAGATTACTGGTAAAGGTACTATCAAAACCAGTAAATTAGATTTTAAAGATGTGTTTTATGTGCAAGAGCTTAAGTATAATCTCTTTAGTGTCTCACAGATGTGTGATAGAAAGAATAATGTTCTTTTTACTAAGACTGAATGTCTTGTACTTTCTCCTGATTTTAAGATGCCTGATGAAAGTCAAGTACTTCTTAAAATTCCTAGGAAGGGCAATATGTACAGTGTTGATATGAATAACATTGTTTCTAAAGATGCTTTAACTTGCCTTGTTGCAAAAGCCACATTAGATGAATCTATGTTATGGCATAGGAGACTTGGTCATATTAACTTCAAAACCATAAATAAGATTGTTAAGAATGGTTTGGTAAGAGGTTTACCTCAAAAACGTTTTGAAAATGATCAAACATGCATTGCTTGTCTTAAAGGCAAACAACACAAAGTCTCTTGTAAGCCCAAGATTTTTAACTCTATCAATCAATCATTGTTTATGCTTCATATGGACTTATTTGGACCTGTTTCAGTAAGTAGTATAATGCATAAGAGATTTTGTCTAGTTATTACTGATGACTATAGTAGATTTACATGGGTATTCTTTTTAGGAACTAAGGATGAGACTTCTAGCATCCTTAAGACCTTCATTACAGAGATAGAAAACCTAGTAAGCAAAAGAGTAAAAGTCATTAGATGTGATAATGGAACAGAATTCAAAAATAGAGTTATGGATGATTTCTGCAAAGAAAAAGGTATTAAAAGAGAATTTAGTGTTGCTAGAACTCCTCAACAGAATGGAGTAGCTGAAAGAAAGAATAGAACACTAATAGAAGCTGCTAGAACTATGTTAGCTGATTCAAAGTTGCCTATAACTTTTTGGGCCGAAGCAGTCAACACTGCTTGTTATGTTCAGAACAGAGTTTTAATAGTGCAGCCTCACAATAAGACATCATATGAACTTTTTAGAGGTAGAACTCCTGCAATAGGATTTCTTAGACCTTTTGGATGTCATGTGACAATTCTGAATACCTTAGACCATTTGAGAAAATTTGATGGTAAAGCAGATGAAGGTTTCTTTGTTGGATATTCTCTCAATAGCAAAGCTTTTAGAGTATACAACATAAGAACTAAGAGAGTAGAAGAGAGTCTACATATAGAGTTCTTAGAGAACAAGTCTAATGTAGAAGGTCAAGGACCAAAATGGCTATTTGATCTTGAATCTCTAACCCATTCAATGAATTATGTGCCTGTTGTTGCAGAAATTAATGATTTTTCAGGTTCACAAGCAACGGATGAGGCAAGGTTAGACAAGAAGACACATCAAGATTATGTGATGATGCCAATATGGTCAAATACAAGTGTGGAATCAACTTCAACCAATGGAGAATCTTCTTCTGGCAAAGCTAAAGAAGATGTTGAAGATAAAAACAGAGAAGGAAGAACTCAAGAACAGCAAAATGTTCCTGCTGATGAGCAAAATGTTCCTGCTGATAAGCAAATTGTTTCTGCTGATATTTCTTCAGAAGAAACAAAATCAGACTTTTCAGAAGATGAGGTGGATTTAAGCAATATTCCATCTGATTATCAAGTTCCTTCCACTCCACAAACACGAATTCACAAAGTTCACTCCGTAGAAAATGTGATTGGAGATGTACAATCTGGTGTGAAGACAAGACAACAATTGATGTCTTCAGATCAAAAAGGGATTCTTGATGCCCTTTATGCTTCAAAGCAGCATGAGTTTTCAAACTCCTGTTTGTTTGTATGTTTTCTCTCACAAGAAGAACCAAAGAATATTCATAAAGCCCTAGAGAATTCAAACTGGTTAGAGGCTATGCAAGAGGAGCTTCTTCAGTTCAAGATTCAAAAGGTCTGGGTGCTAGTTGATTTACCTAATGGTGTAAGAGTAATTGGCACTAGATGGGTTTTTAGAAATAAAAGGGATGAAAGAGGCATAGTGATTAAGAATAAGGCTAGATTAGTAGCACAAGGGTACACACAAGAAGAAGGGATAGACTATGATGAGGTTTATGCTCCAGTAGCTAGAATTGAGGCAATTAGGCTTTTCTTAGCTTATGCTTCATTTATGAACTTCACAGTTTACCAAATGGATGTCAAGAGTGCATTTTTATATGGTTCAATTGAAGAAGAGGTGTATGTTACACAACCTCCAGGCTTCACTGACCCTGACCATCCAGACAAAGTGTACAAGGTAGTTAAAGCTCTATATGGCCTACATCAGGCACCAAGAGCTTGGTATGCAACACTAGCTTCCTATTTATTAGAAAATGGATTTCAAAGAGGAAAGATTGATCAGACACTTTTCATCAAACAGCACAAGAAAGATCTTCTGTTAGTACAGGTGTATGTGGATGACATTATCTTTGGATCTACAAGGAAGGAGATGTGTTTAGACTTTGAAAAACTTATGAAAGATAAGTTTCAGATGAGTTCTATGGGAGAACTTACATTCTTTTTGGGTCTGCAAGTTAAGCAATCATCTGAAGGCATATTTATTAGTCAAGACAAATATGTTGCAGAGATACTTAGAAAATTTCAATTTGCTGATTCAAAAATAGCAAGCACCCCAATAGATCCTGAGAAGCCACTTCTTAAAGATGCAGATGGAGAAAATGTGGATGTACATACATACAGATCTATGATAGGTTCTTTGATGTATCTTACATCATCAAGACCTGATATCATGTTCTCTGTTTGTGCTTGTGCAAGATTTCAAGTAACTCCAAAGGTTTCTCATTTAACAGCAGTCAAAAGAATTTTTAGATATCTCAAAGGTCAACCAAGGTTGGGTTTATGGTATTCTAGAGAATCACCTTTTGATTTGATAGCATTCTCAGACAGTGACTATGCTGGTGCTAGCTTGGACAGAAAGTCAACAACCGGAGGATGTCAATTCCTTGGATGCAGACTTATCTCATGGCAGTGTAAGAAGCAAACAATTGTGGCAAATTCAACAACTGAAGCTGAATATGTAGCTGCTGCAAGTTGCTGTGGTCAAGTTCTATGGCTTCAAAACCAACTTCTTGATTATGGGTACAATTTCTTACATACCATTATACATATTGATAATAGTAGTACAATTTGCATTATTAAAAATCCAGTGCAACATTCTAAAATAAAACACATTGAAATAAGACATCATTTTATAAGAGATTGCAATGAGAAAAGGTTAATTCAAGTAATGAAAATTGCTTCAGAACAAAACTTTGCAGATCTTCTTACCAAAGCTTTTGATGTTGGAAGATTTCAGTACTTGGTAGCAAGTATTGGAATGCTTAATCTTTAAATTTTTCAATATAATGTGTTTTTGTATATAGATTTTGTTAATGCATCTAACTTTGTTATCTAATTCTACTATTAACAATATTTGAAGTTATTCATACAGTTAGTTCTATGATTATTCTAATTCAAGACAAGTACTTTGTACTTTGTTTATTTGGTTTTAGACTAACAGTTTCAGGTATGAATGTTTGAGCTGAAAGGCTATTTCAAGTGAAATCTGCTGATCATTGCTGCTGAAAGCTGATCATTGCTGCGGATCATTTCTGCTGATATAATAGGTTCATGATAGAAAAAGTTTGGGACTTCAAAACTCCTTAAAACTTCTTTCTTGGAATCTGATTATGATATTTCACTTCGAATTGATAAATTAGTTGATCAGTTAATCACTGATACAACTCACTTTCTATCATTTTATACTCTCAAGTATAATGTGACTAATCTACGGATATCTGATAGAAAGAACAGCGAGCAAAAGTGAATCTAACACTTGTGTTAGAGGTAACAAATGCCACGAGCTGGAAACCCTGTAAAGAAAGCCTTTTGAATAGGTTTATCTATACACAGGCGGTTATTTATAACTGAAAACATTGGTTCTCACACAACCAGAGGTTGCTTTAAACCGAAATTTTGATTGAGTGTCTGTTACACACTTAATCCTTTCAAAATGGTTGTAAGCAGTATGATTTTTCATAATAAAATCATATACATACTGCTAAGGCAAAAGTTTCTTAAAAGGATTTTCAAAAGATGACTTTAAAAACCATCAAATGATGGACCATAAGTCAAAAATGTCCATTGAATCACCTCTCATAGGAGTTAACACACCTAGAAGTGATGAGGACAGAATCTTAAACTCTTAAGGAATTGATGGATTCATGTACAAATTGTCTGAAAACATGGAAAAATGCTAGATCAGATGATGATGTTATGACTGTGAGAAAATCTTTCAAACAAGGGGAGGATATCAATATAAGATGATATTTGAATCTCAGGGGAGGAAATTCAAGCCCAGTTTAAGGAAGATTAACCAAAAGAAAAGACAAGATCATACAAGATGATGACATAGAGGTTGAAAATGACAAGAACATTCTTAAATGTTGTATTCAGAAAGGATGAAGCATTTCAAAGGAGAAAGTTCTATCTAGGTTAAAAAGTTGAAAAGATTCAATTTCAGTTCACTACGTTTGTTCATCACTTGTTGAAAGATCAGACAGATAAGTTCCAGAGAAAGATAAGTTCATTCACTCAGAAGAGAAGAAAGTTCAGATCAACCAAATCTGACAATGAAGTGTTTGAAAGATCTTCACAAAGTCCTCATTTAATTCAGAAAAACATGTTTGAATGTGATTCACATGTTTAGGGGAGGATTGTTAGGAATTAAATAAGCACAAGAATCAGAAGATTCAGCATAAAGGTTTAATGGAAATACGACAAGTATGATTCTGCTGATAAAGCACAAAGCGAGTTTCCACTGAAGGAGATTCTGCTGAAGACTATTTCCACTGAAGGTGATTCTGCTGCTGAATCTTACTGCTGATGAATACTGCTGCTTGATTCTGCTGCTGCTATGAATCAGCAGCTATGACTCATAACAAACAGCTGTGTAGATAAGAATGACTTATTCAACACTTGCATAAGAAGATAATATCTTAGTTCTAGTCATCAAATTGAACACTCCAAGTGAGTTGTTTATCCTAGATACATGATGTATCTTGTATGACTAAGCTAGAATAGTGATTAGTCATAAGCTAGTTATTTGTTGAGTCATGTAGTTTGTAAAAGATATTTCCTTGGACTATAAAAGGAAAATCTTAGATATGTAGATAAGTGTGACAATGCCATACACAACTCTCATATACAGACAATAGAAAGAACAAACATAAGATTCAAGGTCTTTGTAACCCTAGTGATAAGCTAAAGATCACTCGTATTATCTTTGAATAATATTGAATCGTTTGGTGTTAACTATTCCATTTCCATAACAATAAACATAAATCTTCTAAGTGTGGTTAAGTAGATTCCGCATACTTAATCACATTCACACAAACATATCTCATACACAAAGAACGAAGGTTTAACCACCTTACCGTGTAATCGACCCTCAACAAGTGGTATCAGAGCTACAGGTTGATAATTTTGTTTTAGAAGAAGAAGTTAGAAATGGATGTTGAGTCTATTCAAACAAATGTTGCTGCTAAGTTACCAATGCTCAAACAGAATGAGTTTGAGATGTGGAGGTTAAGAATAGAACAATATTTTCAAGTGCAAGATTATGCACTGTGGGAAATCATTGAAGATGGAGATTCTTACAAGCCTACAACCACTACATCAACAATTGATGGTAATGAAGTTGATAAGCTGCAAACCAAGCCACAAACTGCAGAAGACAGAATTAAGAAGAAGAATGACCTAAAGGCCAAAAGCATGCTGATGATGACCATTCCAAATGATCAACTTATAAACTTCAGCAAATTCAAAGATGCAAAGTCACTATTTGAGGCCATTATTGCAAGGTATGGTGGGAATGAAGCCACCAAGAAGACCCAGAAGACTCTTCTTAAGCAACAGTTTGAAAATTTCACATCAACCAACCATGAATCTTTAGACCATATGTTCAACAGGCTACAGAATATTGTGAGTCAACTTGCTATTCTTGGAGTTGAAATACCTCAAGAAGATTTAAACTCAAAATTTCTGAGAAGCTTACCTGAAGAATGGGCTATGCATGTTGTTGTCTGGAAGAACAAGTCAGACATTGACACCATGGATCTTATGGATCTGTATAGCAACTTTAAGATTGTTGAGCAAGATTTGAAGAAAACTGGAGGTACTAGTTCAAGCACTGGGAACATGGCATTTATGTCATCTCCTAGTAATTCAGTTCCAGTTACTAATGAAAAAGTTCATGATGGTTTAAGTGCTGCAAGTTCATCAAGCAGTACTTTTGGAATTTTAGATGAGAAAACATGTTGTGCTTTCTTCACAAGCAAACATAATGGATCCATGTTAACTCATGAAGACCTTCAAGAGATCAATGATGATGATCTGGAGGAAATGGATCTAAAATGGCAAATTTCTCTTCTTAGCATGAGAGCTAAGAAATTCTATCAAAGGACGGGGAAGAAGATCACAATCAGTAGCAATGATCCTGCTGGTTATGACAAGTCAAAGATAGAATGCTACAACTGTCACAAGATGGGACACTTCTCAAGAGAATGTAGAAGGCCAAGACAGCAAGATAGCAGAAATAGAGATGTTGGAAGAAAATCCAATACAGGGGAGATGTCTGAACCAAAAGCTATGGTAGCAATTGATGGGTTAGGTTTTGATTGGAGCTTCATGGATGATGAAGAAATGGGTTCTTCACAGATGGCTCTTATGGCATTTACTGCACCTGAGGTACATGATCATAAAACCTGTTCAAATACTTGTACTGCTCTTAAAGACTTAAAAATCTTAATTAAACAGTATGATGACCAAAAGGTTCGATACGCCAAATCTGATCTAGATTGTTTCAATTATAAAAGTGGTTTAGAATCTGCAGAGAGGCAAATCCTACACTATAAAAGGAATGAACTTACCTTTACTGATGCTAAAACTTTACTTGAAAATGATAATCAATTTAAAGATCAAATTATTGAGGCCTTAAAAGAAGCATTGGATAGGGTTAAGACTGAGAAAGAAAACATTCAATTGACTAAAGAGAAGCTTGAACATGCTTCTAAAAATGTAAACAAAATAATAGACAGTCAAGTGAATAATAAAGTTAAGTCAGGATTAGGATATAATGCAGCCCCACCCCCTTATAGAGGTATCCCAAAACCCCCAGGGATCGACCTAGAACATTCAGGATTGCCTGAATTTCAGCTACCTAAGTTACAATATGGAGTTCAACCAAACTCTAACATAGTAGCTGATGAGCCTAAGAAAGAAAGTAAATGTTCATGTAAAACATTACTTTTTCAGGACAAGGTTGTTGGGTTTGACCAAGTGACACTGCTGCTATGAGACTCTGCTGCTGAGTAATACTGCTGCTACAATGAAACTGCTGCTGGTGTTAATGACTCTGCTGCTGAAGACAATCTGCTGCTTGGTGAAACTACTGCTGAATGGATTAACATTGTATACGATAGGTTAATTATGGAATAGATTCTTTGTATAGTTTATCTATTTAGATTATTCTTATCTTGTAGAGAAAGGTATTGTAAACCTAGTAGGACTCCTTGTCCTATAAAAGGAGGATCCTAGGGTTAGATTATGTATGTATTTATTATTCACTTCAAGGTTGTAAAACCCTAGCATTATTGAGTGCTCGTATTAATAATATTGAAGTGTTGAAAGAGAATTCTTAATCTTCTTAAGTTAAGCTTTTATACTCCGCGTTTAAGCTTAAGTGTTTGTTTAAGTTAACTTCTATATAAGATCGTATAAGCTCAACTGGGATCAACAAGTGGTATCAGAGCTTGTGATCTAGAAGTTATAATCAAGAAGATTTTGTTTCCTTAAAGTTTGCTGTTCCAAATCGTTTGCATAAGATGGGTGATGAAACTCATATGGTGACTGCTTCAAGGGTTCCCATGCTCAATCCTTCTGAGTATGAGCTATGGAAGAGGAGGATCAGACAATACATTCGCATGATCGACTTCAATATGTGGAATGTGATTGTTAATGGTGATTCTGAACCAGAGAAGAGTGCTGATGGCAAGGAGATACCTATTAAGTCTGCTGAAGCTAATGCAACAAGGAAGCTGGAAATCAAGGCTCATAGTATTCTCTTAATGGGAATACCTAATGAATTTCAAATGGACTTTGATGATTGTGAAACAGGAAAAGCATTGATGGATGCAGTAGAATTCAGGTTTGGAGGGAATGATGCTACTAAGAAGTCCAGGAAGAATATGTTGAAGCATCAGTTTGAAAACTTTACTTCTGAATCTGGAGAAAAGATAATTGGCACATACAACAGGCTAAATCAACTTGTTAGTCATCTAAAGCTTGTTGGTTATGTTGTTCCACAGGAAGATGTGAATCTCAAGTTCCTAAGAAGTCTTGCACCTGAATGGAGTATGCATACAGTGGTGTGGAGGAATAAGCCTGACTTTGAAACAATGAAGTTGGAGAGTCTCTACAACAATTTAAGGGTGTATGAATCTGAATTGGCTACTTCTTCTACTTCATCTTCTAGTACACAAAATCTTGCTTTTGTGTCTTCAAAATCCAAAGAGACACAAGAAACTCATTCTACTGCTTATGGTGTATCTACTGCTGATGTATCTGCTGCTAGTTCAAATGACAAGATTTCTACCAGTGATGTTGCTTTATGTGCATTCTTGGCTGAGCTTACTACTACCATAAGATCACATGTTATAAATCAAGATTTGGATCATATTGATCCAGATGATCTTGAAGAAATTGATCTCAAATGGCAAATGGCTATGTTAACTTTAAGAGCAAGAAAGTTCTGGAAAAAGACTGGAAGAGAAGTCAAATACAAGGCTAAGGAGAGTCCAGGGTTTGACAAGTCTAAGATTGAATGCTACAATTGCAACAGGAAGGGACACTTTGCTAGAGAGTGTAGATCTCCAAAGAAGAATGCTGAAGTTCCAAAGAAGACTGAAGAATCAAAGTCTGCAATGGTAGCTTGTGATGGGCTGGGAGAATATGACTGGAGTGATATGGCTGAAGAAGAACCAAATTTCTCTTTGGTTGTTGCTGTTCAACCCAAAGTGCATAACTTTGCACTTATGGCATATGGTTCATCATCAGGCTCTGACTCTGAGGTATCTAATGATTCTGAATCATCTGGATGTTCTTTTAAATCTTGTTCTGACACTATAGAAGTTCTTAAGGCTAGGAATGAGAGTTTAAATAAAGAAGTTGAACATCTAAAACTTGATAACTTAGGTTATAAAGTAGGTATTCAAAATGTTGAGAGAAGGTTAGAATATCTCAAAGAGTGTGAAAAGGAATATGTAGAACAACTTAATCTCAGAGATATAGAAATTTTTAAGAAAAATAGTGAAGTAGAAGTTCTTAAAAATAAGTTAGAAGAAGCTGAAAAAGAAAAAGAGCAAGCTCTTGCTGAAAAAGATAAACATGTAGTAAGAGTACAAAAACAACAATATGCTTCTGATTTAGTTCATAAATCTATTGAGAATAATTTGATGAGAAAAGGTAGTGGAATTGGGTATAATGAAGTGGCTCCTCCAGCCAAAAGTGCTTTTGCTCCACCAGGAAAAGAACTATCCTTCATTAGTGAGCTGAATATTGAAAAACCTGTAGGTGAAAGTAGCATAAGTGTTAATGAGACATCTAAGGTTGAGGCTAGAAAATTTCCTGAAGCTCCTATTATAGAAGATTGGTATTCTAATAGTGATAGTGAAGAAGAACAGGTTCAACCAAAACTTACAGTTAAAAAGGAAGAGATTCCTACTCAGGTTAAACCTAAGGTAGAACAGATTAAGTTTGTCAAGCCTGTGTTAGGAAATAAGCTTGCTAGGAGAATGGTAGAGTACAATGAGGTGCCTAGAGAACAATTGAGAAGTTTTGATAATAAGCCTAGAGGTAACCAAAGAAACTTCAACAACCTAGTTTCACAGAGATTAGGTAACCAGTTTGAATTACAAAAGAAGGCTTGTTATAAGTGTGGTAGCTTTGACCACTTGATTGGTAGATGTCCTGAACACCAAAGACCTGTTTGGAATCAATATTCAAGGGTGAATCACAAATATGTCACAAAACAAACTCACCCACATCCAAATAGAAACATGGTTCCTAGAGCTGTTTTGTTGAGATCTGGTGCTACTAGATCTATTTATGCTGCTAAACCAAATGGTGTTTTCAAATCAACAACTAGTTTTACTAGTGGCTCTACTGCTAGTAAGCATTCTGCTGCTAGTATGCACTCTGCTGCTAGCAAGCAAACTACTGCTAGTACAAAACTTTCTACTTCTGAGCCAAAACATCTTCCAAATACAGTTGTTGGTAATCACTTTTATGCTGTTAAGGCCTCAGCTTGCTGGACTTGGAAACCAAAATCTAATGTTTCAAATACTGTTTCCAAGAATAGTAGTGCATCAAGTGATTTAAAGAAATTTGATTATACTGATGCACAGGGCAGATCCAAGTCAGTAATGGCTTGGGTCATCAAGAGAAACTGATTTCTCTATTTTTCATGTGCAGGTCAATCTACTGGATGAGCTTAAGGATATGGTTATTGTTGACAGTGGATGTTCTGGACACATGACAGGAGATGAGTCTCAACTAGAAGATCTTGAGGCTTTTGATGGTGGTTATGTAGCCTTTGGGAATGATCCAAAAGGTGGAAAGATTGTTGGAATAGGAACACTGAGAACTGGAAATTTGGACTTTGAGAGGGTGCTCCTTGTGAAAGTACTTAAGTTTAACCTTTTTAGTGTCTCACAAATGTGTGACAAAAAGAATTTTGTTCTTTTTACAGACACTGAGTGTATGATTCTTTCTCCTGATTTTCAATTACCAGATGACAAATCTGTGTTACTGAAGGTCCCTAGAAAGGAAAATATATACAGTGACCATATTAAGAATATTATTCCTAAGAGGGCTCTGACTTGTCTAATTGCAAAGGCCACTATTGATGAGTCCAAATTATGGCATAGAAGGTTGGGACATCTGAACTACAAGACTATGAACAAATTGGTGAAAGGAAATCTTGTGAGGGGTATGCCTACAAAGATTTTTGAGAATTGTGAAACTTGTGTTGCATGTCAAAAGGGTAAACAACACAGAGTTTCTTTCAAGTCCAAGACTGTTAACACAAATACTGAGCCACTACACTTGCTACACATGGATTTATTTGGGCCTGTATTTGTAAAAAGTCTGAATAAGAAGTCATATTGTCTTGTTGTCACTGATGACTTTAGCAGGTTTACTTGGGTATTCTTTCTAGCCACCAAAAATGAAACTTCAGAAATACTCAAAGCTTTCATTACAAGAGTTGAAAACCTGCACAATCACAAGGTGAAGATTATCAGATGTGACAATGGTACTGAGTTCAAGAACAGTGAGATGAATCAATTCTGTGTGGGAAAAGGAATTCTTAGACAGTACAGTGTAGCAAGAACTCCACAACAAAATGGTGTTGCAGAAAGAAGAAACAGGACACTCATTGAGGCTGCAAGAACTATGCTATCTGATTCAAAACTACCTGTACCTTTTTGGGCTGAAGCTGTGAATACTGCATGTTTTGTGCAAAACAGAAGTAAGGTAGTCAAGCCTCATAACAAAACTCCTTATGAGCTATTTCATGGAAAGAAACCAATGATTGATTTTCTCAAACCATTTGGATGTCCTGTTACTATTTTAAACACAAAGGATCAGCTAGGCAAATTTGATGAAAAAGCTGATGAAGGAAATTTGGTTGGTTACTCTGTAAATAGTAAAGCCTTCAGGGTATATAATAAGAGAACCAAACATGTGGAGGAGAATCTGCATATCAAGTTTAGTGAAAACACATACAACTCTGCAGGGAAAGGACCTGAATGGCTATTTGATGTTGATATTCTTGCCAAAACAATGAATTATGTTCCTGTCATTGCCAATGTTGATAAACCACAGGAAGAGTTTGTTGTGATTGAGAAATTGAAGATTGGTCCAACCTTTGTACCCTTTCAGAAGGAACAAAGCTCTCCAGATGATGTTGCTTCTCATGAAAAACCTAAGGAAACTGAAGAAGGTATAGTCATACCTAATGAAGTAGAGAAAGAAACTCCTGAATTTCCCAAAGTAGTTGTTGATGTCTCTCCTAAACAGCCAGAAGACTCTACTGCTGACTCAGAAGACTATACTGCTAGGCCAAAAGTTACAACTACTGCTCCACCGCATTCTGCTTCCAAGCCTACTAACTCTACTGCTACTTCAATGTTTCCTAATTTGGACTCTCAGGGTAGACCCATTGCTGAATCTATCTATCCTGATGATCCAAATATGCCTCCTCTTGAGAATATTTATTATGACACAGATGATGATGTACTTGATGGTCAGTTATTTGGAGCTGCTGCAGATTTTACTAATTTGGAACTCAATATTCCTATTAGTCCTACAACTACCACAAGAATACACAAGGATCATCCAAAAGAACAAATCTTAAGTGATCCACAATCATCTATTCAAACTAGGCAAATGACTAAAGCCTTGAAAGATCCTCAACATCAAAGTTTCTTTGCCAGATCTCTGCATCAAAGAAATAGTCATAAAGATCTTCAAAATTGCCTGTTTGCATGTTTTCTTTCTCAAATTGAACCCAAAAATACTTACAAAGCCTTACAAGAAGCAAGTTGGGTGGAAGCAATGCAAGATGAGCTTCTACAATTTAAGCTGCAAGAGGTTTGGACTTTGGTTGAACTGCCAAATGGAAAAAGAGTGATTGGCACAAAATGGGTTTTCAGATGCAAAAGAGATGAGAGAGGAATTGTCATAAGAAATAAGGCAAGGTTAGTAGCACAGGGATACACACAACAAGAAGGCCTTGATTATGATGAGGTATTTGCTCCAGTGGCAAGAATAGAAGCAATTAGACTATTCTTGGCTTATGCTTCATACAAAGATTTTGTAGTGTATCAAATGGATGTGAAAAGTGCTTTTCTGTATGGGACCATTATAGAAGAGGTTTATGTGTCTCAACCACCAGGCTTTGAAGACCCTGATCATCCTGACAAAGTTTACAAGGTAAATAGAGCAATGTATGGTCTACATCAAGCTCCTAGAGCTTGGTATGACACTTTGTCCACATACTTGCTAGACTCTGGGTTCAGCAGGGGAAAGATTGATAAAACTTTGTTTCTCAAAAGACAAAAAGATGATATTTTGCTGGTTCAAATCTATGTTGATGACATCATCTTTGGGTCTACAAACAAAGCTATGTGTGTTAGTTTTGAGAAGCTTATGAAGGACAAGTTTGCTATGAGTTCAATGGGAGAACTCACCTTCTTCTTAGGTCTGCAAGTTACACAGAAAGAAAATGGCATCTTTATCAGTCAGGATAAGTATGTCAATGACATTTTGAAGAAGTTTGGCTTTGTGGATGCTAAGCCTGCCAAGACTACCATGGAAAAAGATAAACCATTGCTGAAGGATGAACATGGAAAGGAAGTGGATATACACTTGTACAGGTCTATGATTGGATCATTGATGTATCTTACAGCATCAAGGCCTGATATCATGTTTGCAGTGTGTGCCTGTGCAAGATTTCAAGTGTGTCCCAAGGAATCACATCTCAATGCAGTGAAGAGAATTTTTAGATATCTAAGGCATCAACCTAAATTGGGCCTTTGGTATCCTAAGGATTCACCATTTGATTTGATATCCTACTCAGATAGTGATTATGCTGGAGCTTCTTTGGATAGAAAGTCTACAACAGGGGGTTGTCAATTCCTTGGAAGCAGGTTGGTGTCATGGCAATGCAAGAAGCAAACAGTGGTGGCAAATTCAACAACAAAAGCTGAGTATGTGGCTGCTTCAAGTTGTTGTGGCCAGGTTTTATGGATGCAGAATCAATTATTGGATTATGGGTACAATTTCATGAATACTAAAATCCATATTGATAACAACAGCACACTTTGCATAATTAAAAATCCTGTGTTTCATTCTAAAACAAAACATATAGAGATAAGGCATCACTTTATAAGGGATTGCTATGAAAAGAAGTTGATTCAAATTGTTAAAATTCATACTGATAATAATGTTGCTGATCTTCTCACTAAACATTTTGATGTGGGGAGGTTTCAATTTTTAATTGCAAACATTGGTATGATCAATCTTTGAAAAACTTATCTCTTTATTTTTGTTAAAGTTTGTACACTACATGTGCTGCTTGTTATTCTGCTGCTTGTTCATAAGTATATGTTTGAGATATAGTGTACTATGCTGCTCTTTGAATTTTGGTCTAATTCTACTGCTAGTACATATGTTGGTTGTTTGCTTTGTGGTGTTTGGTCTAACATTTTGCAGGTATACGAATGGTGATTTGCAAGAAATTGAAACAAGAAAGTTCATATCATTCATTCATTCAAAAAGTACAAAGATCAAACATCCAAAGACAAAATACAAAAGCAGACATCATAACCTAACACCTACATCTTCATCACTTCCTAGGGCATGGAAGCCCAAGCACAACCTCTCTATCCTTTGGGAGAGGCGGGTTTTGTTTTGATGGCCCAAGAGAAAGACCAGGTGATGGTTGTGGCTTTGATCTTGAAGATTGTGGCCTTGGCCTTGAAGATTGTGGCCTCTCAGGAGTGGCAGGTGGATTGGTTGCTGGTTCTTCCTCCTCTTCATCTGATGATGTGAAGATGAAGGGAGATTGATAATGATGCACTGGAGGAGGTGGTTGCACAAACGTCCAAGCTTGGTCTTCTGATGATTCTGATGATGCTGGAGCTTCAGGGGACATAGGTTGTTTACCTCTTGAGGTGCTTGGAGTCTGATTTAGGTTGAGAAGATCTTTAAACACAGGAAGATCATGCTTCCTCTTGCGTGCTTGTTCTTTGGTTCTACAACCAAATCGTGGAGGACGAAAGGGTGGAACATAGGGTTCCATTGGGGATTCATCCTCTGATGATGAATCAGAAGAGATATTGATTATTTCGGGTGTTGATTTCATTGTGTGATGATTTGATTGTAAAGATGGATAGTATTGATTGTGAATGTGGCGTTTTTGAAAGAGATTAGGGTTTGATTGCATAATTTGGGGAAAAGATCTCGCCGGTTTTATAGGGATTATGGAGTGATACGTGCATTAATTGTTATGTATAGTTGACCAAGGTCCATAGTCAACTCTGCTGCTAGCTCCAGTTCACTCTGCTGCTAGTTCTATTACTCTGCTGCTAGTTGTGAATGATACGGTTCTGCTGCTTTGATTGTAAGTATGAGGGTGTTATGTGTAACTTTCAATTCATCAGTTTAAAACCTAATTGACCTTTATAATTGGTTTTCATATGTTCTCAATTGAAGTTATCACAAACCCTTACACCTAATCATTCCAATAATCACAAATTCCCAAATTCTCTAAACCTAATTCATGGAGCTATCACGTACCTGGGTTGAGCAACACAATAGTGTGGTCGTTTTGAATGAAGAATTAGTTCCTGAAGGTTTCACAGTCATGGTAAAGTTTTTGAATGCTACTTCTCTTAGGTTTGCACTCACTGTGAACCCTACTATATTTGTTTCCTACATCAAACAGTTTTGGTTTACTGCCAAAATCAAAACTATGAATGGGGAAAAACATGTCAGTGCTTTTGTAGATGGGGAAAAGATTCGTGTAACTGAATTATCTATAAGGGAATCTCTTCTCTTAGATGATGAGACAGAGACCACTTGTCTTAACAATGATGCTATTTTTGCTGGTTTAAAAGAATTGGGATATGAGGGGAAACATTCCAATTTAAAATTTCAAAAAGCTCTCCTCTGTCCTCAATACAAGTTTTTGGTACATCTATTCCTTCATTGTTTGAGTCCTAAAACATCTGGATGGCATGAGTTCAGTACTACCATTGCTTCTGCAATGATATGTCTGTGCAAAGGTCAACCATTTAATTTTTCAAAAATGATATTGGCTGGGTTGTTTAAAGGTGTTGAAGATGGTTCTTATTTGCTATATCCAAGATTTCTTCAAATCTTTATTGAAAAACAAATTTCTAAACCAAGAAGCCATACTGCTGAATATGATGCTCCAAAATTGGCTTCAAGGACTTTTACCTTTTTGATTAAGCATGGCAAAGGTTTTTCTGGTGCACATACAAATTTGACTTCTTTTATGGAACAAATTGTGCACAACAACCAGGGTGAAGGATCAGGAAATCCCACTGATTCCCATCACACACCCAATGTTACTACATCTGTTACACAACCTACAAAACAATATTCACGTAGGAAAACCAAAAAGAACACTCATCTACCTCAGGATAGTGTTAGTATGGCTGTACCAGATGAGGCTGTCCTAGGTGATGGAGAGGACATGTTGGCAAGGGCTGTCACTACTGCTTCTAGCTTAGCAGCAGAGCAGGATAGTGATAACATCATTAAGACCCAAACCAAGGCAACATCTAGAGAAAAGGACTCTTATGAGTTTGCTTCTCAGGATGGTAACCCTAGCCAAATGGACAACATAGGGGGCTCAGATGATCAAACTAGGTTTGATACTAAGTTTTTGTCCCAAGATTCACCTCTCGGACCAGGTAACACAGGTCGAAGTGATGAGGACAGGCCAGTGACTCATGAATTGACGGATCCACTTGTACATGATGACAATGTCAGTGATTCACCTCTCGGACTAGGTAATACAGGTCGAAGTGATGAGACTACAATGCAACTAATAAAAGAATTGACGGCTACTTGTACCACTTTGGGGTTGACATGTAAATCTTTGGAAGAGAAGGTTCTTAATCTATCTGATGTTGTTGTTGGTCAAGCCAAGGTTATCATTAAAATGAGAAAACAGATTAAGAGCTTCAAGAAATCAAGATCTTCAACCTCCTTGAAAAGAATGAAGAAAGTGGGGACTACTCAGGTTGTAAGTTCTTCTGAACCATCTACTCATTTGGAAGAGGATGCTTCCAAACAGGGGAGGAAAGAGATTGTCATGGATTCAGGGGAGGTAAATCTTGAAAAAGTTGATAATGTTCAAGATATGGATGCTGGAATAGTTTTAGGGGAGGTTCCAGTGATTGAAGACATGGATGTGGATAGTCCTCAGAATGATGAAGACTTTGTGGTTGCTGATATGTCTGGGAATGAAGTTGTTATGGAAAAGGTGGTTGCTGCACAAGAAAAGGTGGTAGATACTCTTAAAACTTTGGAGTCTGAGCAACTAGTGAAGGCAACAGGGTTGATGGGTACTGTGTTAAAGACTTTGGAAGATTCAGTGGAAAATGCTGCTATTGCTGACTCTACTGCTGTTCATAATTCTGCTGCTAAGAATTTTTCTGATTCTGCTGCTAGTGGAATAGTGAATACTGCTGAAGTTCAAGACTCTGCTGCTGCAGAGGCAATGGTCTTGCTAAGTAAGAAGACTACTGCTGACACCCATACACCACAATTACCAACTCAATCATTATCACAACCTATCACAACAACACACACAACATCAGTAACAAGAAAACCACAAAAAGGAATAACAATAAGAGAACCTGCTGCTACTCAAAAGAAGACAATCACATCATCTTCTACAGATAAGGGTAAAGGCAAGCAAGTTGATGTTCAGAGGTGGATATATAAAGGGGTTGATTTTACTGATGTACCTTTTGATTCTTGGCCTAAACCATTGCAAGTTGAACATGATGAAGCTGCTGCTATTAAAGCACAAGAGTTGATTAACTTGGAAGATCAAAAGCTGGCTGAGAAGGAGGCTGAAGGCTTAAGAATGTATGATGAATGGGATGATGAAAAGATCAGAATTGCTGTTGATATTGAACTAAATAAGCTTATCAAGATTGAAGAAAATGAAGTTCCAAATTTTAATGTGCAATCTTGGTATAGTGAATTTTCTTCTAAGAAGAGACAAGAGAATGCTGCTGCTAGAAGAAAGGTTAAAGTATTCAAAGGTCCAACTGTTAAACAGCAAAGGAAAGAATATGAAAGGTATCTAAAGAATATGGGTGGATGGACATTGGTGCAGTTGAAAGCTTATTCTGATAAAGAAGTTTTTGACTTGTATCAACAAACAAAGAAGAGAACAGATACTTTTTATGCTATTGGATGTGCTGAGGATTTAGAACAAATTGCTCAGATGAATAAGAAGGTGGTACCTGAAAAGATAACTGAAGCAGAGCAAATTCAAGAAGTTAATGTTGTTGAGGGTGATGCAGCAAAGATTACTTCTTCTGTGCAAGGTGATAAAAGAAAAGGTGTTGTTCAAAAATCAATTGCCAAGAAGAAGAGAAAGATTGGAGAAGGAAGTAGTTCTATGCCAGAAGGAGATATGTTTCAACATGATTTTGATCACATTCCTGCTGAGCATCTTAAAGAAAGATTGAAGGTGTATACTGTGGTTGGCAAAATGGAAGATCCTGAAGTTGTGGATGCTAAACCATTAGGAGTCAAATATCCAATTGTCAAAGTAACTACAGGGTATGATACTAATATTGGAACATTTCATGATGTCCAGAGATCTGATGGTAAGTCTCACAGATTTCTTAGATTTCAACAAATGTTACATTACTTTGATAGAGAGGATGTTGAAGACTTGTGGAAGTTATACAAGGCAAAGTTTAGAGCTAAGAAATTTGATGGTAAAAAGTATGAGATAGATCAAATTGATCATGTCTTAACTTCTTCTGATAATATTTTGTGGAGAGCTCTTAAACTTATGTTTGAACCTTCAATGGATGACTCTGAATGGACAGAGATAGCTGATTACAAGGTAAGAAGATGGAAACTTTTTCAAGATTCTGGAGTTCATATGTTAACTCTTGGACCAATTACCTTGTATATGCTAGCTGAAAAGGATTATCCAGTGGTAAGATACTGGAATGTTGTTAATCAGATGGTTAATAGTGATAGAACACTTAAGCTGCAGAAAGACTATGATTCTGATGATCAAGCATTTGATTTGCTGACAAAGTATAAGAAGATATTTGATCAGATGAATCCTCAAGGGATGAAGTGTTTGGAAGCATCCTCCTAGTAATACTTTGAGCTTTGAAGAAACTTGAATATTTAGAAATAAATATTAAGTTTAGGGGAGGATTGTTGGGTTTGACCAAGTGACACTGCTGCTATGAGACTCTGCTGCTGAGTAATACTGATGCTACAATGAAACTGCTGCTGGTGTTAATGACTCTGCTGCTGAAGACAATCTGCTGCTTGGTGAAACTACTGCTGAATGGATTAACATTGTATACGATAGGATAATTATGGAATAGATTCTTTGTATAGTTTATCTATTTAGATTATTCTTATCTTGTAGAGAAAGGTATTGTAAACCTAGTAGGACTCCTTGTCCTATAAAAGGAGGATCCTAGGGTTAGATTATGTACGTATTTATTATTCACTTCAAGGTTGTAAAACCCTAGCATTATTGAGTGCTCGTATTAATAATATTGAAGTGTTGAAAGAGAATTCTTAATCTTCTTAAGTTAAGCTTTTATATTCCGCGTTTAAGCTTAAGTGTTTGTTTAAGTTAACTTCTATATAAGATCGTATAAGCTCAACTGGGATCAACAAAGGTGTCCTTTGTAAATAAACAGGTTATGTCTAAACCTGAAGTGGTTAAGAAAGCAAGAACAAGAGTTCCTAAGATAGTCAAACACAATACTGATAGGCCTAAAACCAATGAAAAATATGTTAGGCAACCAGTTAGATATTGTGAACAATATAGAACCACAAACAAGCCCAGAGGTAACCAAAGAAATTGGAATAACCTCAAGTCTTACCAACTAGGTGATGACTTTGCTTTTCACAATAAAGCTTGTTTCATTTGTGGTAGTTTTGACCATCTTGCAGCTTTCTGCAACCAATGGGTATCTGGGTATGAAAGTAATAGAGTGAACTACAAAAGGCAAACACCTAAATCTCATTTTCACTCTAATTCTAAAAGATCAAAACCCAAAACAGTCACAAAAGCAGTTCCTGCTGATAAAGCAAAAATTGTTCCTGCTGAAAGGAAAATGGTTTCTGCTGAAAAACCATATATGACTGTTTACCCAAAATCAACAATCAAGGGTGCAAAAACAACTTTCAAACATGCATCTAATATTGTTCAAAGGCCCATTCAAACAAAAGCAGTGGTCCAAAAACAAGTTTGGAGACCAAAGGGTACAACTACAAAGCTAGTAGTTTCTTCTGCTAGGCATACTGCTGCTAAGGGTAACAGGGCAAATGCTGTTAAGGCCTCAGCATGTTGGATTCTTAAATCCAATGTTGCATCAACAGTCCTCAAGAGATTACATTTCATTGATGCAAGAGGCAGATCCAAGTCAGTGTTGGCTTGGATCCCCAAAGAAAACTAATTCTTTTATTTTGTGCAGGGACATTCACCAACAGATCATGAAGATCAAGGATATTCAGATAGTGGGTGTTCAAGATACATGACAGGCAACATGTCTTATCTTTCCAACTTTCAATCAATTGATGGTGGATATGTTACCTTTGGAGGAGGAATTGGTGGAAAGATTACTGGTAAAGGTACTATCAAAACCAGTAAATTAGATTTTAAAGATGTGTTTTATGTGCAAGAGCTTAAGTATAATCTCTTTAGTGTCTCACAGATGTGTGATAGAAAGAATAATGTTCTTTTTACTGAGACTGAATGTCTTGTACTTTCTCCTGATTTTAAGATGCCTGATGAAAGTCAAGTACTTCTTAAAATTCCTAGGAAGGGCAATATGTACAGTGTTGATATGAATAACATTGTTTCTAAAGATGCTTTAACTTGCCTTGTTGCAAAAGCCACATTAGATGAATCTATGTTATGGCATAGGAGACTTGGTCATATTAACTTCAAAACCATAAATAAGATTGTTAAGAATGGTTTGGTAAGAGGTTTACCTCAAAAACGTTTTGAAAATGATCAAACATGCATTGCTTGTCTTAAAGGCAAACAACACAAAGTCTCTTGTAAGCCCAAGATTTTTAACTCTATCAATCAATCATTGTTTATGCTTCATATGGACTTATTTGGACCTGTTTCAGTAAGTAGTATAATGCATAAGAGATTTTGTCTAGTTATTACTGATGACTATAGTAGATTTACATGGGTATTCTTTTTAGGAACTAAGGATGAGACTTCTAGCATCCTTAAGACCTTCATTACAGAGATAGAAAACCTAGTAAGCAAAAGAGTAAAAGTCATTAGATGTGATAATGGAACAGAATTCAAAAATAGAGTTATGGATGATTTCTGCAAAGAAAAAGGTATTAAAAGAGAATTTAGTGTTGCTAGAACTCCTCAACAGAATGGAGTAGCTGAAAGAAAGAATAGAACACTAATAGAAGCTGCTAGAACTATGTTAGCTGATTCAAAGTTGCCTATAACTTTTTGGGCCGAAGCAGTCAACACTGCTTGTTATGTTCAGAACAGAGTTTTAATAGTGCAGCCTCACAATAAGACATCATATGAACTTTTTAGAGGTAGAACTCCTGCAATAGGATTTCTTAGACCTTTTGGATGTCATGTGACAATTCTGAATACCTTAGACCATTTGAGAAAATTTGATGGTAAAGCAGATGAAGGTTTCTTTGTTGGATATTCTCTCAATAGCAAAGCTTTTAGAGTATACAACATAAGAACTAAGAGAGTAGAAGAGAGTCTACATATAGAGTTCTTAGAGAACAAGTCTAATGTAGAAGGTCAAGGACCAAAATGGCTATTTGATCTTGAATCTCTAACCCATTCAATGAATTATGTGCCTGTTGTTGCAGAAATTAATGATTTTTCAGGTTCACAAGCAACGGATGAGGCAAGGTTAGACAAGAAGACACATCAAGATTATGTGATGATGCCAATATGGTCAAATACAAGTGTGGAATCAACTTCAACCAATGGAGAATCTTCTTCTGGCAAAGCTAAAGAAGATGTTGAAGATAAAAACAGAGAAGGAAGAACTCAAGAACAGCAAAATGTTCCTGCTGATGAGCAAAATGTTCCTGCTGATAAGCAAATTGTTTCTGCTGATATTTCTTCAGAAGAAACAAAATCAGACTTTTCAGAAGATGAGGTGGATTTAAGCAATATTCCATCTGATTATCAAGTTCCTTCCACTCCACAAACACGAATTCACAAAGTTCACTCCGTAGAAAATGTGATTGGAGATGTACAATCTGGTGTGAAGACAAGACAACAATTGATGTCTTCAGATCAAAAAGGGATTCTTGATGCCCTTTATGCTTCAAAGCAGCATGAGTTTTCAAACTCCTGTTTGTTTGTATGTTTTCTCTCACAAGAAGAACCAAAGAATATTCATAAAGCCCTAGAGAATTCAAGCTGGTTAGAGGCTATGCAAGAGGAGCTTCTTCAGTTCAAGATTCAAAAGGTCTGGGTGCTAGTTGATTTACCTAATGGTGTAAGAGTAATTGGCACTAGATGGGTTTTTAGAAATAAAAGGGATGAAAGAGGCATAGTGATTAAGAATAAGGCTAGATTAGTAGCACAAGGGTACACACAAGAAGAAGGGATAGACTATGATGAGGTTTATGCTCCAGTAGCTAGAATTGAGGCAATTAGGCTTTTCTTAGCTTATGCTTCATTTATGAACTTCACAGTTTACCAAATGGATGTCAAGAGTGCATTTTTATATGGTTCAATTGAAGAAGAGGTGTATGTTACACAACCTCCAGGCTTCACTGACCCTGACCATCCAGACAAAGTGTACAAGGTAGTTAAAGCTCTATATGGCCTACATCAGGCACCAGGAGCTTGGTATGCAACACTAGCTTCCTATTTATTAGAAAATGGATTTCAAAGAGGAAAGATTGATCAGACACTTTTCACCAAACAGCACAAGAAAGATCTTCTGTTAGTACAGGTGTATGTGGATGACATTATCTTTGGATCTACAAGGAAGGAGATGTGTTTAGACTTTGAAAAACTTATGAAAGATAAGTTTCAGATGAGTTCTATGGGAGAACTTACATTCTTTTTGGGTCTGCAAGTTAAGCAATCATCTGAAGGCATATTTATTAGTCAAGACAAATATGTTGCAGAGATACTTAGAAAATTTCAATTTGCTGATTCAAAAATAGCAAGCACCCCAATAGATCCTGAGAAGCCACTTCTTAAAGATGCAGATGGAGAAAATGTGGATGTACATACATACAGATCTATGATAGGTTCTTTGATGTATCTTACATCATCAAGACCTGATATCATGTTCTCTGTTTGTGCTTGTGCAAGATTTCAAGTAACTCCAAAGGTTTCTCATTTAACAGCAGTCAAAAGAATTTTTAGATATCTCAAAGGTCAACCAAGGTTGGGTTTATGGTATTCTAGAGAATCACCTTTTGATTTGATAGCATTCTCAGACAGTGACTATGCTGGTGCTAGCTTGGACAGAAAGTCAACAACCGGAGGATGTCAATTCCTTGGATGCAGACTTATCTCATGGCAGTGTAAGAAGCAAACAATTGTGGCAAATTCAACAACTGAAGCTGAATATGTAGCTGCTGCAAGTTGCTGTGGTCAAGTTCTATGGCTTCAAAACCAACTTCTTGATTATGGGTACAATTTCTTACATACCATTATACATATTGATAATAGTAGTACAATTTGCATTATTAAAAATCCAGTGCAACATTCTAAAATAAAACACATTGAAATAAGACATCATTTTATAAGAGATTGCAATGAGAAAAGGTTAATTCAAGTAATGAAAATTGCTTCAGAACAAAACTTTGCAGATCTTCTTACCAAAGCTTTTGATGTTGGAAGATTTCAGTACTTGGTAGCAAGTATTGGAATGCTTAATCTTTAAATTTTTCAATATAATGTGTTTTTGTATATAGATTTTGTTAATGCATCTAACTTTGTTATCTAATTCTACTATTAACAATATTTGAAGTTATTCATACAGTTAGTTCTATGATTATTCTAATTCAAGACAAGTACTTTGTACTTTGTTTATTTGGTTTTAGACTAACAGTTTCAAGTATGAATGTTTGAGCTGAAAGGCTATTTCAAGTGAAATCTGCTGATCATTGCTGCTGAAAGCTGATCATTGCTGCGGATCATTTCTGCTGATATAATAGGTTCATGATAGAAAAAGTTTGGGACTTCAAAACTCCTTAAAACTTCTTTCTTGGAATCTGATTATGATATTTCACTTCGAATTGATAAATTAGTTGATCAGTTAATCACTGATACAACTCACTTTCTATCATTTTATACTCTCAAGTATAATGTGACTAATCTACGGATATCTGATAGAAAGAACAGCGAGCAAAAGTGAATCTAACACTTGTGTTAGAGGTAACAAATGCCACGAGCTGGAAACCCTGTAAAGAAAGCCTTTTGAATAGGTTTATCTATACACAGGCGGTTATTTATAACTGAAAACATTGGTTCTCACACAACCAGAGGTTGCTTTAAACCAAAATTTTGATTGAGTGTCTGTTACACACTTAATCCTTTCAAAATGGTTGTAAGCAGTATGATTTTTCATAATAAAATCATATACATACTGCTAAGGCAAAAGTTTCTTAAAAGGATTTTCAAAAGATGACTTTAAAAACCATCAAATGATGGACCATAAGTCAAAAATGTCCATTGAATCACCTCTCATAGGAGTTAACACACCTAGAAGTGATGAGGACAGAATCTTAAACTCTTAAGGAATTGATGGATTCATGTACAAATTGTCTGAAAACATGGAAAAATGCTAGATCAGATGATGATGTTATGACTGTGAGAAAATCTTTCAAACAAGGGGAGGATATCAATATAAGATGATATTTGAATCTCAGAGGAGGAAATTCAAGCCCAGTTTAAGGAAGATTAACCAAAAGAAAAGACAAGATCATACAAGATGATGACATAGAGGTTGAAAATGACAAGAACATTCTTAAATGTTGTATTCAGAAAGGATGAAGCATTTCAAAGGAGAAAGTTCTATCTAGGTTAAAAAGTTGGAAAGATTCAATTTCAGTTCACTACGTTTGTTCATCACTTGTTGAAAGATCAGACAGATAAGTTCCAGAGAAAGATAAGTTCATTCACTCAGAAGAGAAGAAAGTTCAGATCAACCAAATCTGACAATGAAGTGTTTGAAAGATCTTCACAAAGTCCTCATTTAATTCAGAAAAACATGTTTGAATGTGATTCACATGTTTAGGGGAGGATTGTTAGGAATTAAATAAGCACAAGAATCAGAAGATTCAGCATAAAGGTTTAATGGAAATACGACAAGTATGATTCTGCTGATAAAGCACAAAGCGAGTTTCCACTGAAGGAGATTCTGCTGAAGACTATTTCCACTGAAGGTGATTCTGCTGCTGAATCTTACTGCTGATGAATACTGCTGCTTGATTCTGCTGCTGCTATGAATCAGCAGCTATGACTCATAACAAACAGCTGTGTAGATAAGAATGACTTATTCAACACTTGCATAAGAAGATAATATCTTAGTTCTAGTCATCAAATTGAACACTCCAAGTGAGTTGTTTATCCTAGATACATGATGTATCTTGTATGACTAAGCTAGAATAGTGATTAGTCATAAGCTAGTTATTTGTTGAGTCATGTAGTTTGTAAAAGATATTTCCTTGGACTATAAAAGGAAAATCTTAGATATGTAGATAAGTGTGACAATGCCATACACAACTCTCATATACAGACAATAGAAAGAACAAACATAAGATTCAAGGTCTTTGTAACCCTAGTGATAAGCTAAAGATCACTCGTATTATCTTTGAATAATATTGAATCGTTTGGTGTTAACTATTCCATTTCCATAACAATAAACATAAATCTTCTAAGTGTGGTTAAGTAGATTCCGCATACTTAATCATATTCACACAAACATATCTCATACACAAAGAACGAAGGTTTAACCACCTTACCGTGTAATCGACCCTCAACAGATCTAACCTTGTTACCACACTATCCACACCGAACGAATCAGGGGAGTATTTGCTTTCATTCTTTTACCTATTTCACTTTTACATTCTTTAATTGAACATTGGGGACAATGTTCATCCTAAGTGTAAGGGTAGGGTAAATAATGATACCTTATAGGATACACTTGCACTTAAGTTTGTTTGTTTGATGGTAAGTGTGTAATAAAACTAAGAGAAATACTTGTAAGTGTAATTTTAGCGCCAAATTTAAAATTTTTTACAACATTTAGGAGTGAAACTTTAGCCTTAGCAAGCGTCTCATGGATAGGAGATTGTATGACTAGCACAAAACCGTACTATTCAGAAAAATTTTCCACCCAAATATGTGAGGTTCGCCTTTAGATTTGATAGGAAAAGCATTTACTATTAGTGCTTATGAGGGTACCGGTAGCATTTAGATTCTAGAACTTGCGTTAGTGATGCATCCCGAGACCGCTAGTGAGACTACATTCGTGTAGTAGGATTTACTACATGATAAGAGGCATTAGGATCACCCTTGTGTTAAACCCGTATCATAATTACTTGACTATTTAAGTCATATTACTTGACTAGTAAAGTCAATTAATTTATACCACACCTTAGCGTTGTACTCATTTTTAGTACACGAAACCCCTAGTACACCCCTCCGAACCTATCTTTTCGTTTCTAACTTTAAGCGTCTTACTTAAAGGAAGAATTTGTTACAACCCACTTAAATGTACACCCAAATCTCCTTAGCCTTCCGTGTATGCACTCATCTTTAGTGCATTATTGTTATTTGTTTAAACCCTTAGTTAATTATCTAATTTATTACATGGTTGCTAAGTCGAGTCATATCCTTGTACATATTGTTTTGGGACGATTGGGACTCACGGGTAAAGTACTTGTTTTATGGAGTAATGGGGAATAACATCATTTATTACCCCCATATGTGCGTTAATCTTAAAAGTACTCCAAGTGTTTTGATTATCTTGATTCGAGTCGTTAGAGTAGTTTATTGTAAAGTATGTAAAAATTCAAGTGTAAGGGGAATGTTCATTCCCTATGATGTATTATTTTGGATGGTAGGGTAAAAGTGTATGCAAAAAAAAAAAAAAAAAAAAAAAAAAAAAAAAAAAAAAAAAAAAAATCGAAAAATTAAGAAAAAGAAAAAAAAATAGAAAAAGAAAAGAAAAAAAAACATACGGACTACCATCCCGTTTCATTCTATGTTTATTTTATGTTTTTGTTATTTTTGATTTATTAGCTTAAGTCGAGTCTAGTCTTGGCTTAGCAACGCCATATTATACATGTAATTAACCAAGATGATTAACTTGCCACCAGTAAAGATTGCATTTATCCAACAAAACCGTGTATTCCATATCCCTACACCTAACGTTATAACCCTTTAAAAGACCTCTTTGATAGTTTATCCTAGGTGCTTACGCCATGTGGTGGAGGTTTGATCCTTTCCCAAGCCTATAGTAATCTATTTTGCTATGACAGGTAGTGACAGATGTTTTTCATTTCCATATTGTGATATATACTTTATTACACCCGAGAGATGTGAGTATCTAAACACTATTTGTGAGGTGCTAGTGTATGACCTCTGTGCTTGTCTTTGGTCTTTAGTGGAACGATTATTTGTTGTAATTACTTTTATATTAGTGTTAAATGACCCCAAACTTGTATTTTGACTAGAATAAAAGCGCATTTGCTTGAGGACAAGCAAATCTCAAGTGTAAGGGTATATGATGAGGCGAAAAATGATCCGTTTTTAGGGGGTCATTTAAGCCCGGAATTGAATTTATTTGATCAAATATTGCCCTAAATCGTTCCTTTTGTGATTTTAGGTACTTTTGGAGTGAATTCTGGAAAAGGAAGCATTTTGGACGTTTTTGGAGCATAAAAGTGAAGAAAACGGCAAAGTCTTAATTTTCTTTGCTGGGAACAGTACCTGACGGCGTCACAAGCTTCTTCATGACGGCGTCAAGAGTAATACAAGAGGTGGAAGTGGATAACGTGCGTGACGGTCCAGAAAGTTTTGTGCATTGGAGATGACGGCATCACCCAAGGCCGTCACGTGTAAAATTAAAGAGTGATGGCCTAAAAAATTTCCTAAAGGCGTCACGTAGGCCGTCACGTGTTAACTTGTCAAAACTTGCGCGCGAAGTAGCTGATATTGTTTTGGTCATAACTTTTGCATACGAACTTGGATTTAGGTGATTCAAAAGCCCGCGCGAAGAGGACGAAGAGATCTACAATTTGGTGAAGAAAAGTTTGTCGTGACGCCTTCATGATTGGTCTGACGCCGTCATGATCGGGCCAACAGAAAATCAGCCTATAAATATAACATCATAACTTCACTTTTTGTAAGCCCTAAACCCTAAGGTCGATTCCTGGGTTTAGGTGGGTGTTTTTCCAGCAACTTAGAGGGTTTCAATCACTCCATAAACATCTTGTAATGGTTTGATGATTCTATCTTAATTCATGTCTTCAATTATCATTATTGTTGCTTGTTCTTTATTAATTATGCTTGGCTAATTCACCTTGTGTCTACTTATGATTGTGTGAAACTTGTATATAATTGATTAGATCTTATTGATTCCTTGTTGATGTTTGTGTCTATCTTCATCAATTAGGGTGTGACACTTCGATAGGTCTAGTTGGTTTAGCTTATAATACTTGATTCATATTGTCTCTTGTTTGGTTGATTGTATTCGATGTTAGGCTTAAGAAAACTGGCAGACTTCCATAGGGTAACATGCTTGAACGTCTTAAGAAACATGAACCAATGTGTACTAGGTTATTATGGTTATATTTAATGCATGAGCGAATTCTAATGATCCCATGTTAGGAGCTTCTTGCAGGCTCGACATAGGAGTGAAGTAGGAGCTTATAGAGTTGGGGAAGTACGTACGCCACCCCACGAATGGTATTAAGGAATACAACCCGTCAATTAAAACAAGGTGTGACAATTCAATAGGTAGAATTGGATAGCTAGCAAGGAGTAACATATCATGGGTAGACATGCTTCACATCCCTTGTAGAACCTTAGTTTAGTTTTCTTGCACATTAGTTTAATTAGTAGCTTTTGGGTTAGTTGATTAGCAACTAATTCCGCCCCTCCTTCCAATACCCGAGATTTTTACTTGCTTTTCATAAAATATAAAAACATAAAAAGAATCATCCTTCACCTTTAGACCTAGTTAGATTAATTTCAATCCTAACGACACTATTCCTGAGTTGAACGATCAATCCCCCGGTACTTGTCACTATACTATACTACAAGGATCAGGTACACTGCCTGGTGGGGGTTGTAAGCTTCTCGAGATCCCTCGAGAGGTAAAGCCTGGTGCAATTCCCGCGCATCAATATTACCGCAAGAAGAGAATGGTTTCATCAATATAAACCTATCTCTAGAAGCGGATCTGTGTACAGTTGCAATGATGAAAAACTAAAGATCATTGGAATTGGAAGTGTCATGGTGAAGGTGCATGATGGTACAGTTCATACTATTCGTGGTGTGCGACACGTGGAGGGCCTGAAAAAGAATCTTTTGTCTCTAGGACAATTTGATAATCTTGGTTGTTAGGTTGAAATACAAAACAAGATTTTTAAAATTATAAAAGGCGCGCTTGTACTTTTGAAAGGTGAAATGGTGGCTGCGAACTTATACCAACTGAAGGGAGAGATAGTGGAGGAGGCAGAAGCATCTGTTGCTTCACATAGTCCAAGTCATAGAGTTACAATTACATGGCATCAGAAGCTTAGACATATGTCTGAACAAGGAATGAAGATTCTTGTTGAAAGGAAGTTAATTCCTGGCCTCACAAAGGTTTCTTTACCTTTCTGTGAGCATTGTGTTATCAGCAAGCAGCATCGCCTAAAATTCAAGACATCAAATTCTAGAAGTGTATATGTTCTAGAATTGGTTCATTCTGATGTGTGGCAAGCACCGGTTCTATCCCTGGGAGGAGCAAAGTATTTTGTATCCTTCATTGATGACTATTCCAGGAGATGTTGGGTGTACCCAATCAAGAAGAAGTCTGATGTGTTTAAAGTTTTCAAAGTTTACAAAGCGCGGGTTGAACATGATTCTGGGAAGAAAATCAAGTGTTTAAGGACTGATAATGGAGGTGAATATACAGGTGATGAATTTGATTCCTTTTGCAAGCAAGAAGGAATCAAAAGGCAGTTCACGACGGCGTACACTCCTCAACAAAATGGAGTGGCAGAGCGGATGAACAGGACCTTGTTAGAAAGAGCAAGAGCAATGTTGGCAACTGCAGGCTTGGAAAAATCGTTCTGGGAAGAAGCAGTCAATACCGCCTGTTATGTGATAAATCGGTCACCTTCAACTGCACTTGAGTTGAAGACACCGATGGAGATGCGGGAAAGCCGGTCAACTATTCAGACCTTCATATATTTGGAAGTCCTGTGTACGTGATGTACAATTCTCAAGAAACTACAAAGCTGGATCCGAAATCCAGAAAATGTTTGTTCTTGGGGTATGCTGACTGGGTAAAGGGGTATCACTTGTGGGACCCCACTGCCCACAAATTAGTCGTCAGCAGAGATGTTGTCTTTATGGAAGACAAAGTTCAAGAGAATGAAGAAGGTGATAGCACTACAAGTGAAACTACATCAATACAGGTGGAAAAGCAGTTTCAGTCGAGTGATTCTTCTGAAGCCGTACCACAGCACGAGGTGAATGAGACAACTGAGTCTCAAGCTCCAAAGACTCGTACTCTTAATCGTGAAAGAAAATGTCCGGTGTGGCACACGGATTATGTTATGGAGGGCAATGTTGCATACTGTCTTCTTACAGAGGAAGGAGAGCCATCAACTCTTCAAGAAGCACTGAATAATTCAGATGCTTCATTCTGGAGGGAAGCAATGCAAGAAGAAATTGAAGCTCTTCATAAGAATAAAACGTGGGAACTGATGCCACTACCAGTAGGTAGAAAACCCATTGGAAACAAATGGGTATATAAGATCAAGAGGAACGGTGATGACCAGGTGGAGAGGTATCGTGCAAGATTGGTAGTCAAAGGATATGCTCAGAAAGAGGGAATCGACTTCAATGAAATATTTTCCCCTGTGGTTCGAATGACAACTGTTCGAGTGGTTCTTGCAATGTGTGCTACGTATGATTTACATCTAGAGCAGCTAGATGTGAAAACTGCATTTCTTCATGGAAATCTTGAGGAAGAAATTTACATGCTCCAACCAGAAGGTTTTAAACAAAAAGGAAAAGAGAACTTGGTTTGCAGGTTAAACAAATCTCTGTACAGTTTAAAGCAGGCGCCGCGGTGTTGGTACAAGAGATTTGATTCTTTCATCATTGGCCTTGGATATAACAGACTACACGCAGACCCTTGTGCATATTACAAGAGGTTTGGAGACAATGATTTTGTCATCTTGCTGTTATATGTTGACGACATGTTGGTTGCAGGCCCCAACAAAGATCGTATTAGTAAACTAAAGGCACAACTCGCTAGGGAATTCGAGATGAAAGACCTTGGACCCGCGAACAAGATTCTAGGGATGCAAATTCACCGAGATAGAGTTAGTAGGAAAGTTTGGCTTTCACAGAAAAGTTATGTGAAGAAAATCTTGCAAAGGTTCAATATGCAAGATTGTAAGCCAATATCAACCCCGTTTCCTACTAATGTCAAGTTATCCTCCAAGATGAGCCCTGGAAGTGAAGAAGAGAGGATGGAGATGTCTCGAGTACCGTATGCATCAGCAGTGGGAAGTTTAATGTTCGCGATGATTTGTACAAGACCAGACATTGCACATGCAGTGGGAGTAGTGAGTCGGTACATGGCGGAACCTGGTAGAGAGCATTGGGAAGCTGTGAAGAGGATCTTTAGATATCTTAAAGGAACCTCGGATGTTGCATTATGTTATGGGGAATCGGGTTTAACTGTCATGGGATATGTTGATTCTGATTACGCAGGTGATCTTGACAGAAGTAAATCAACCACCGGGTATGCATTTACACTTTCTGGCGGAACAGTAAGTTGGGTTTCAAAACTGCAGTCAGTTGTCGCTATGTCAACAACAGAAGCAGAATATGTTGCAGCTGCTCAAGCCAACAAAGAAGCAGTATGGATGAAGATGTTGTTGGAAGAGCTCGGGCACGAACAAGAGAAAATTACTCTGTTTTAGAGTGCCTTGTATCTTGCAAGGAATCCAGCATTTCATTCAAAGACAAAGCATATACGAGTTCAGTATCACTTCGTTCGTGAGAAAGTGGAAGAAGGAACCGTGGATATGCAGAAAATTCATACTGATGATAACGTGGCAGATTATTTGACGAAAGCAATCAACAGTGACAAGTTTATATGGTGCCGATCCTCATGCGGCCTAGCGGAAACGTAAGCAACATGAAAGTGCAAGGAAGGATAACGGTGTGAAGATTGATTGAGCCTCAATCTAATCTTCAAGTGGGAGATTGTTCGGATAAGATACATTGTATCAGATAGCAAGTTGAAGTGAATATATTCTTTGCAAGTGGGATGTGTCAGATAACAAGTTGAATGGTTATCAAGTTGTTCACATGGAGCAAAGGCCATTCACTACCACTATAAATAGGAGTATTCGGAGCTTCAGTAAGCATCTCATTCCAACAATAACACAATGTGTTTCTTGGTCTATTTCTTTCTCCTAGTGTGGGTAATATAGAGAGTTTAGTATATTTCCTAGTATAAGAGATATAAAGTTATATTATCCTTGTAACTAGAGAAAAGGTGTAACTCCTAGTTTTACACAGTGAAACGTATCTTTCGTTGCCCGTGGTTTTTACCCTATTGGGGTTTTCCACGTTATATCCGTGTGTCATCTTTTATTACATTTCATATTTTAGTTGTGGGTTTGCTTCAGTCCGGTGTCACTTTTCTCAACAACGTCTCCATGTTTTATAATTTCTATATGCATTTTATTTTTGGTAGCCTTGTGACAACGGTAGCACACATAACCAAGAAGCAAGAAGCATATCCCAACAATGACCGGAAGAATAATGGCCAAATGGTGGACTAGTTTGTTACTTTGCTCATGTTGTGTGAAATGATTATGAGACTGATTTAAGAATTCCAAATAATAAAATTCCCATTGACTAAGCGATTCTCCATCAAAATTATTACTACTAAGGTCCAAGTAGTCTAATTCGCTGCAAAATTTTAGTGTTGTGACGACTCCAGTCATATGATTTCTAGATAGGTCTAGATGCTCTATGTTATGATTTAGGTCGACATGTTCTATGTTCATCAAGTTTGTTATATCTAGAGGAATGATGCCACTAAAGTTATTCATGTCAAGGTTTATAATTTTAGGTGCACTTAGATTACGAAAACTTGTCAAAATAGGACCACTGAGATTGTTGTCACCAAAGTTCAGTACCTCTAAGTTTTGTAAATTACATAGTTCTTTGGGGATGGAACCATTGAGTTTATTTGTTCTCAAGTCCAAATGGGCAAGATTAAACATGGAACCAAGAGATGAAGGGATAGGACCAATAAAATAGTTTCGGCTAAGATCCAGGTAGGTGAGATTAACCATGGAACCAAGAGATGAAGGGATGGGACCAATAAAGTTGTTTCGACTAAGATCCAGGTATGTGAGATTAACCATGGAACCAAGAAAGGAAGGGATGGGACCAGCAAAGTTATTTCGACTTAGATCCAGGTAGGCGAGATTAAACATGGAACCAAGAGATGAAGGGATGAGACCAGTAAAGTTGTTTCGACTAAGATCCAGGTAGGTGAGATTAAACATGGAACCAAGAGATGAGTGGATAGGACCAATAAAGTGGTTTTGACTAAGATTGAGATATGACAAGCTCTTCAAGTTCCCTATCCGAGATGGGATAGTACTAGTGAAATTGTTTCCAGAAAGATCAAGTTTTACTAATTTGGTAAGATTAGTGAGTGAACCAGGTAACGTACCATTTAGATTGTTCCCACGAAGTGAAAGATGGGTCAGATTTGATAGCATACCAATCTGCTCTGGAATGCTTCCTTCTAAGCGGCAGCTTTCAATAACCATGCGATCAAGGTTCGGAAATGAAGAAAAGCCAAGGTTTCCGAGATCATGAGGAAAGTCATAATAATAGTTACCACAATTAAACTCTACTGAAACAACACTTCCTGCTTCATTGCAAGTGATTTCATACCAAGTGCAATGATCTGAAGCATTAATACCCCGCCAACCCGTTAGAAAATTATTAGCAGTCGTATTTGGAAACACAAAAACAAGCATCATAAGCAAATAAGTAAAAGTGTGCATACAATCACATGTAATATTATTGAAGGAAATAGACGACATTATTAATGTTTGTTTATTTATCAAAAACTACTGAAAATTAATCATGATATGTTAGTATATATGCATGCACAGAATCCTTCAATTTTCCAAGTCAATAGCATAGAGTAAACGCTAGTCAAGAACAAGTTTCTTTGTGGAAAATTTCTATCCCATCCTAAGGGTTGGGCTTAGCTTTCACATAAAAACAAGTGGTTCATGTATTTTTTCAGCTTTTGTAATTTTATCATTTATTACAAAAAGACTGTTATTAGCAAAAAAATATCTTCTATAAACAGTATAGTTTCCATTCCAAGTATGACAATTAAAATAATCAATTCCTGTGAAATGTGTATTCTTTGTGTTTTCACTCAAGGAAATTAACCATAGTAGTAGACAACTATTTGATTATTTGGCATGAAAGTGTCCAATTTCTCAAACATCTTCATAATTTAAAGCTTTTGAGTTATATGATACATTATAAAGCTTTAAGAGGTTTACCAGAAGATACGTGAGTTGGTAATACGACTCAATTATATACCCGTTTAAAAGTGTATTGTAATGGATGTCCTAAGCATAAAAGAAAAAAATGATGATATATGATTACTACCTATGATTTTTTTTTTTTTTTTTTTTTTCATTCCAAATACAAATTGCGAGTTTATTACAGATATTGTTGATCTCATCTCTAAATTTATCTTTATGCAAATGGACTTTCATGAAGCGAGGTCACTACAACACAACTGGGCTAATGCAACGGTAGGAATCTGTTGCAAATGGTCATTTGCAACGAATTCCTACCGTTGCATAAATGCTCCATGGAAATTTTTTTTGCTACGGAATTCTAACAGCCAAAAAAACATTGTGACAATTTTCCAAGGGAAGAAAATCCATTGGAATAATTGCAATGGATTTGCAACGACACAAATTTGCAATCAAATTGCAACGGTAAAAATTTGCAACAGAGTTGCAACAAATTATCAACTATTTGCAAAAAATTTGAAGTACTATTATTTTTTTGTTTAATTATAATATTTCGTTACGAATACGTTGCAATTTTATTTTCATTTGCTACGAATTTGCAACGGCATTATTAAATTAACTAATTTATTTTCAATTTTAATAATTCATTGCAATTTCGTTGCAAATTCCCAAAATATTGCAACGGATTTGCGACGGCAATAGAAAATAATTTATTTTATAAATAATTTTAATATTTCATTGCAAAATCCGTTGCAAATTTTTAAAATTTGCAGCGGAATTGCAACTATATTAATTAAAATAAATATAAAAGAAATTAATTTATTTTTTGCAACGGATTTGCAACCGTTTTCAATATGGTTGCTTATCGGTTGATATTTTGTTGCAAAACGGTTGCAAAATTGCAACGGAATTCTACCGTTGCAAATCTCCGTTGCATTAGCCTGTTTGTGTAGTAGTGGGTGAAAATGCGTCTAGTCACGTTATAGGTAAGTGAGCATTAGGTGCATGGTTTGGGGTGTGCATGTTCGGGTAATAACCGAATAAGCCGAAAACCAAAATTGAACCGAAAAAAATCGAACCGAACTTATAACCGAACTGAATTTGCCAAAACCAAACTAAACTAAAAATTCGGTTTTCGATCTGGATATGGTTTTGACTATCTGATCCGAAAACCAAATTTACATAAATATATATACTCGGAGTACTTTTTATATATTTGTATATACAAAAATACCATTAAAATTTTATTCTAATACAAAAATACTTTTTATGCTTGAAATAATTTTTATTTGTCAAAAATCAATAAAATAAAATTTCTAAAAAAATTTAATGGTGTAATTCGGGTTATTCGGATCAACCCAAATTCAAATTCGGTTTTCAGCTCGGTTCGGTTGAATTCTAGTTCGGTTCGGTTTCGTTTCCGGTTTAACCCAGAAAAAAATTAATTTTAACCAAACTAACCGAACGAAATAAACAGAACAACCTGATAAGCGAATAACACCCCTAACTGACAGCTTTATATTTGCAAGTTCTGGTGCACTTAATTCTGAAAAAAGTTGGTTACTTTAGTTAGTAAAACATGCGACATCATTTTAGCTTATTGGACCAAGACTTAACAAATGAAAATCTTTAAAAATTGGGCTATCAACAAGAAGCGCGGGCTTGTAGTAGGATCATATCGTTTACGATCCAACGATTCCAGACCAATTATGCTAAAATTAAGATCCTACTACGATCCTTCTTGATTTCTATATGTGGATCATACGATCCTACGATCACAAATACACAAACAAAGTAAAACATTATATTTTCAGGAGACTAATTAAATAAAAACTCCTGCATTGGGGTGTTTACAAATCAGGTAATACCCACATGAACTGAAAAATGAAACCAAACCGATTCGAATAAAACTGAACCAAATTTGTAACTGAACAGAATTAGTATACGATTTTCGGTTTGAATATGGTTTTGGCAAAATAAAAACCGAAAACAGAATTCACATAAATATATATTTTTGTGCATCATTAAAAAAATAAAAATAAAACCCTTTAAAGCTCTTTTCTAATATAATTATAACATTTTTTAAGTTTGATTTTTTTTGCTAAAAGTATATATAACTAAATTATATATATATATATATAGGGGAGCTTTATTTTCAGAACCCTGTTAAGTGCGGGAACTGCAAGAACTCCAATTTTGCATTAGAAAACATGCATGTTCATATAAAACATGTATGTTTTCTTACATACACCTTAATACACATGCCTACGTATTAAGGTGTATGTAAGAAAACATACATGTTTTATATGGACATACATGTTTTCTAATGCATAATTGGAGTTCTCGCAGTTCCCGCACTTAACAGGGTTCTAAAAATAAAACCATTTTGCATTGATCTGTTGCAATTAACATGTTTTTATATGAACATGTATGTTATGCATGTATGTGTATTAAGGTGTATGTAAGAAAACATACATTTTTATATGAACATGTATGTTTTCTAATGCAAAATTAGAGTTCTCGCAGTTCCCGCACTTAACAGGGTTCTGAAAATAAAGATACACTATATATATATATATATATATATATATATATATATATATATATATATATATATATATATATATATATATATAGAATCTGGATCGATTGAGAAGGTTTTTATTTTGAGAAGATTGAGAAGGTTTTCAAAAATGATAGATTTTTAACTTTGATTCAAGTTTTTCAAGCATAAAACTCATTTTAATGTGATTAAAATTCAAAATGTGTAAAAAAAATTTTGAATCAATGTTAAAAATCTCTCGATTTTGCGATATATGTAGAATACTGAATCATCTGTACAAATTTAATGAATCATCATCATAACTCGATTTTAACAATGATTTGTGAATCAAATTTGTGATTTATAGATTCGATTCACCATAAAATAATGTTTACTTGTGAATCAAATCAAAAACATGAATCAATTTGTTCAAACGAAGATTTCTCAATCTTCTCAAAATAAAAACCTTCTCAATGGAACCGGATCCTATATATATATATATATATATATATATATATATATATATATATATATATATATATATATATGGTAAGGTTCTAGAGAAAAGTACAATTCGTTAGAAAAGTGAGAAAAAAAGTTGTAGGGTAGATTATGAAAACATTTCAAACTTCGAGGTAAAAAATGAAAAAAAGAACAAAGGAAAGGCGGAACATCGTTTAATTAGATAAAAACATACGCGCACTCTATTATTTCAGAACAACACCACACCCATCTCACCATCTCCCATTCACCGTCTCCATCGCCACCACCACACCACTGCCAAAAAACACCGCACCACAACGACATCAACACCAAACCTCCATCACAACATCATACCATCATTTCTCAATCAGGTTAGTTTTCTTCACGAATTGATCTTTCTTTTCATGTGTTTGACTTCAAATTTCTGGTTCATATTGTTGATTTAAACATGCTAGAATTGTGTATAATTATCAATTTCAGCAACTAGAATAAGTATTTAATTACAAATTTTTTATATTTTATGTTATTTTAGTTTTCTACTAGATATGGAACAAATTTGATGAAAAATGCGTGAAAAATGTGTTTATTAAAAGTTGCATACCAGGTATTTGATAAAATGTCTGAGTAAGATTTATAACTGCGATGCACTAATGTGCTGCATATGTGTTTAATATTGAATGATATGACATCTTAGGGCATCTGTGTGTAAATTTGTAGCATCATATTATACGTTAGGGTAACAGGTTGTATTAGTGCATCTGTGTTTGTGCTTGTTGCATCAGGTTAAAGGTTTGTATGTTTAGTGCATCAATGGACGTATTAGGGCATTAGTGAGTATGATTAGTGCATTGTTAGATATTTAAGGCGTTAGTGTGTTTGTTTAGTATATTCGTTTGTATGTTTAATGCATCATTGGTCATAGTAGGGCATCCATTTGTATGTTTAGTGCATCGTTGGTAATACTTGGGCATTTGTTTGAATATTTAGTGCATCAATGAACACATTAGGGCATCAATGAGTATGACTAGTGTAGGGCATCATAGTAGGGCATCATTATGTTTAGTGCATCGTTGGAAATACTTGGGCATCTGCATGTATGTTTAGTGCATCGATGAATACATTAGGGCATAAAACGGATACCCAAGTATTAAGGCATCAGTGTGTATGTTTAGTGCATCGTTGGTCATAGTATGGTTGTTATTCCTGAATAAAGTAGGAATATATGCATTTTTGGTATATAAAAGTCATTAGTAGTCATGGTTGATTTAGTTAATTTGACAATGTGATGTGATGTTATGGTTAATTGTTCTCATGAGTCATGACATGTAACATCGTGTCGTGTGTGGTATGTATATTTATATCCTATCAAGTCGTTTATCCTTACCTTTTGTTCGGTGGTGTTGTCATTTAGGTTATTTTGCAGCAAAGAATGCCCAAAGAACTTCTGCCGAGCAACTCTGTTTTTTCTTGATGCCTGGAGGTACGTATTGAAGTTTTATGCATAGTATTAAGCTACTACTTCTATTATGATAACTTCTCAGATAATGTTTTCACACTTAACTTCTATATGAAGAGTATGTCTTAGTTGATTGTGCAACATTCAACTCCTTATGCTAGATATAATTTTTAGGGCGTATGAGCTTATTAAGGTTCGGCACTTCGGCTTATGTTTTATTAGTTCATGCTTAAGAGCTTATTTTAGGGCCTTAACAGTTTTTTGTTTTTTTAAAAGCTTTTAAACTCTTTAGTGGTATTTGGATAAGCTTATTTCTATGTTATATATATTTTTTGGGGAGGAAGTAAGCTATTAAGCATAAGCTTATCAAATGAGGATTCTTGAGAATGTTGTTATATTTATATATATTAGTGCATCTATTAATATATATTAATGCATCTGTTATGTATATTAGTGCATCTGTTATTGAACTCACAAAGTTTTCTTTTCTTAACAGTTAAACTTGGAATCGTAAGATTTAGTATGGGTGTTGCATGTGCACTTTGATCTGCAGCTTGTTTCGCTCAATAAATAATTGGAAATCGGAGCCCATACCTGATAAACGTGAAGGTTGTAGTTGGATTGAGTGGATGGCTTATTTCGCTCAAGTGGGGATCAAAAGCTTTCCAAAAACATGTTTGTTGTTCCACCATGATCTGGTATCGTGCATCAGGTAAAGGTTTTTAATAAAAAAAAAAACTTTACGAGCTCATACTAATTTTTGATTGCTATGCTATATGTATCTCACTTTTGGAAGTTCTTCTAACTATAAATTACACACATAAGCAGTTTGGTCTTTGGATCAAGTGCTTTTGATTTTTATTATCTGGTTATTTAGGCGTCAAAAAATCAGTTCTATACCAACTGCCACAAAGATGGTTATTTAGGCGTCAAGTAATCACCCACTTTTCTACCTAATTTTTATGACTTTTGACTCACATTTTATAGTTGAAAACACTTATATTGAGCTCATGATCTAACCTTTCTGCATGTTTGCTATAGTTATTATTTTTAAATGCAACTTCATTGATTAAAAATTAGTGAAATAAGCGGTTCTAATTTGTCTTGATGCAATTTTAGGGTTAACCTTGAATACCTGGGCTACGTTGTTTTAACACTGATTGAGTGCTCTATCCCAATAGTGTTGTGGGAACTGATTCCCACACTACAATGATTGAGGTGTTGGAGGTATTGAAGCCGAGGCGGCATGCTTGGGTAGGTACATAATTCTGAAATAACAATTAACTTGACATATTTCCTATGGACTAGTTTTGATATTGTAGATATATTAATGGTGTTGGTATGGTTGTTTGAGCTACTAAAATGAGTTGAATGCATGTTGTGTGTGCGCACTGTGCATGTACGAGTTAGCTTTTATCCTGCTGGAAAGAGGATTATATGTTTAACCATAGACTTTGGAAGTGTCAATTTCGACGCATACATTTTCTTATGGGTCATTTCAACCACTTGAGATACAGTAAGAATCACTCGTAAGGAAGGAATTCTCATGGATGTATCAACAAAAGAGAATGGGATTAAGATTTAGAGTTGATCGAACCATAACCAGCACATATGTATCATGACTGATTATTTATAGGGTGGTTTGGTACAAGAAAAGTTATGGGACTTGTTGATCAATGAACCTGGAATGATAATGGAAGAAGGCTTCCCTAATGCAACTGGAAAAGAACAATCAATAAAAGGTTTTCACGTTTCTTGGATGCAATTGTGTGTGTTTTCACTACTTCTCATCTCTGTTTATGATGTAGAATCAATCCTTCTGTTTATCTTTCCTCATACGTGCTCAGGTTAGTTTTACTTCTAAAACCTTTAACCCGTTTTAACAATTTTCCACAAACAGTTTACAAATCTTATATATTACTTGCAGCAACCTGAACTACACCCAATGGTTATAGCGGCTCATCCACAAGAACCAAACCAATTTTCATTAGGCCATTAGGCCTTTCAGATGGTCATGTTCATGTTTTTAAGCCACTTGAATCAGAATGCAAATGGGGCGTCCCATCACCACCAACTGACAATGGGTCAACAAGCAATCTAGCAGCCACTTCACCAACCAACGAAGGGTCAGGATCAGGATCAGAACAATGGCAAAGATGACCATTTTGTACATTTTTATGGTTAATTAGTCATTTTTTCTAATCATGCGGCTCAGAACCACTCATTGAATCTATTCATGCTTTTGTTTCAATCCAGGTTAATTCTCCCACCTCATAAGTATTTTAGTGCATCCGTTTGTATTTTAGTGCATCCGTTTGAATTTTACTGAATCTGTTCATGCTTCGTCTGTTGTTTAGAATGGAGATACACAATGCCACTTCTCGAACAGACTGGCTTTGAGACATGGACAATTGATATTCTAGGATGGGGTTTCTCTAATTTGGAGTTGAAGATTCTTGTTTTGGATGTCCAACCACCAATTTTGATTGGCTCTTAGGTAAAGTGTTGTTGTTTCAATTCATTTTCACATGTGAACTGATAGATTTAGGTTATGTTTAATCTTTAATGGGTGAAATTGGTAAATCAAAAAAGTATGTTAGTGCCTACAACCTCCTGACCACTTTTTCAAATAAATTGAGTCATTGAACTAGGATGGCAAAGATGCATGTTAGGGGTGTTTGGGAAACCATATATATACAGCTTATACTTATGTATAAAAACAAATTATTTGTTGTGCAACGTCAAAATACGATGCAAAAGATACCGTTTATATTAACTTTTTAGCCTATATTTAATAAGTTGATCCAAAGCATCTTCAATAAGCTGACAAGCCTAATCTGTTTTGTTCTTATCAAACACGCTAAACTGCTTATATTAGCGCATCTATGAGTATATTTAGTGCAGGTAGATATTAGGGCATCTATGAGTATGATTAGTGCATCAAAAAGGTAGATATTAGTACATCGAAAAGGTAGATGTTTACATGGTCATACCTTACGTGGGCTTTGGTCCGGGTATATATCATATGATTTTTCTTCGATCATTCGTGCCCGTGTCAATTTTAGAAATGTTGTATGGCAATCATTGAAATGTTGCATATCTTTTCGCTAAATGGTATGAGGAAGTTTCCTGTAAATAATAAACTAGTTTACATGAGAAGCCTGGGATGATCAATTGGAATGAGGGTAAAACAAAGATGATTGCCAACATCCCGTTTTATATTCTAGCAGGACATGAAGGTAACTTTCTTATACTACCAAAATCTCTTGTATTCCTTATTTGAGTAATGGAGTTTAAGGGTTACTTGCGTAAATTGCCATCACACTTTCTGATTTTTGCTTTTTTAAGTCATACCAATGTTGCACACCTTAGTCGTTAAAGATGGATGTGCCTAGTTTGGTTATTTTATAGCCAAAAAACCGACTATTAAAAATGATACTTTTAATAAGATATCCTAAACTGATGTATAAAACTGTTAAGACATGTATAGCAAACTGTTTTCAGGATGGTTTTTGGTATGGTGAAGCAAGTTTAATAAGCTGGGCCATATTGATTATACTCTTAATAAGACATGATGTTGTAGTGCCTGAATAGTACATTTAACTTCTTTAGGATCAGAAAACATGAAGTTCTGCCTAATAGGAATTAGTTTTATGAAAACAAGAAAACCAATTATTGAATCTGTCTTTCTAACGCAAAAAACCAATTAGGTGAGTCAAAATCCTAAATGGTTTTTGGAACCAACTTATTTAATTGCATCCGTTTGAGGTACTTTAGTGCATCCGTTTGAGAACCTTTAGTACATCCATTATCATAGTAAGGCATCAAAATATCATGGGAGTCGATATATCAATGTTACATATAGCCCTATAGGATTACATGGGAGTCTGTTGCATCATGTTCAACTTGCTGCAGCAAAAGGTATACTGCTACTCAAGTGATAGAATGGTCGGGTTGGATAATGGTTAAAGCGGTTCATTTTTTTAAATTACAAGTGTTCTATCTGCCTATGTCATACCGATATGGAAATAGGTTTGTTGGACCCATCACATCTACAGTTCTAGCCTTAAGAAAATAGTTGTTTAATGTCCCCTATCATGACATAGATTGGAATGCAGTAAAGAACCTTTGTGCAAAGGTGTGTATATATACTCTACTTATATGCTGAGATTTCAGATACATATTCAGGTTTCATAAATGTTTTGATTTGATATTTAGTTCATAGCATCATGATTAACGATGATATTTTTGACATTTGTTTTTATTTAGTTCAATACTTCGATAAAGAACATAAGATCCATTAACTGATTAAGAACGGAATAAGATGTTGGGAGTTCATTATTCAATATGCTTATCTGATTGTTACCTCTTAAATCCTCAAATAAGCTTAATGCACAAACTGATTAAGAACGGAAGCATTGCACTGTTAGGATTAGAATTATGTTTTATTATTTAAAATTATCTTAGTATGAATATTAATATTTACCTTTGCTGTTTGCAGTCTGGTTCTCATGCTTACACAAAGAGAATCTTTAAAAAGCATCCTAAAGAACGTTCCGAGAGCGGGTTATAATGACCAAGACAGGGATGCTTGTTGACTGAGAAACAAGAAGTTATTAGAAGTGTCCAGCACGGGGCTTGTGACGATCTTCTGAAGCCGATTCGAATGAAAAAAACTAAGAAACATATGGCATCATGTTTACAGGAAGAAGATACGAGGTAGATATACTAAAAGTCCCGTAGATCTTGAAGAGATTTTGATGATGAGAAATGTATATGAACACGTGATGATGTTAACTACTTGCTTTGTGGAGGTGCATCACACCGGGTAAGAAAAGAAAGATGTTGAACATAAGTACGATCGAGAAAGTCTTTTCTAACCATTTGTCGGTCAAGAAAGCAAGAGTAGTTTTGACCGTCGATCTGCATCAAAAAACTGTTTAAAAGGATGTTTAATTACTTAAATCTGGACTTCCGAGCATGTGTTTTTTGTTAATTGTACTTGTTTTGTATTTGAACTATGAATGGTAACATTATTACGTATGTAGTTTGATGAATAAATATATATAATCAATTATAAACGTAGTATGTTCAAAAAGAAATTATAAACGTAGCACTTGATTGAGGATTGTTTAGTTTAAATGTTTAAAAAGTTACAAAATAGCCCTTAAGAAATAAAGAAAGTAACAAAGAAGCCACCTTATAATATACAAGAAGTTACAATGAGGCCCCTGTAGTTGGGAAAAAAATGGAAGGGAAATAGGAGGGAGTGATTTGTACACTTTTCTCACTTTTCTACCAAAGTGTACTTTTTTCAAGAACAAACCTATATATATATATATATATATATATATATATATATATAAACAGTGGCGGATCTAGAATTTTTTTTGATGTGTGGCACAAAAATTATTTTTTACCTCAACTTCTAACGTATACAAAAGTAAAAGCAAAATTAACACATGACTAACTACTTGGACTACATATATTTTTCTTGGCAAATTAAGTGAGCTTGGTTTATTAATGGGATACAGTGGCACACACTAAACCAAATCAAAGGTGGTTCCTTACTTTGGTTGAGATTGAAAATCAATATCTCAATAAGTCTTTTTGTTGGCCAGGTCAAGGTGGGTCGGGTCGGGTTCGAGCTAGTTAAAACGTGGAAAAATTAAATAGGGTCATGTAGGTTCTAATGTTATTCGAATAATTGAAACGATAATATATTTGCTACATTTTTGGCAATATAACGTTATATTTCAAATGGTCTATGTACACAATAAAGTAAAACAAAAATATTACTACTAACTAAATATGTAAGCAGAAAAACTCTAAGGGCCCGTTTGTTTGAGGTATTTTGGATTTAGGGAATGGTTTCAATGTGATATAAGTTGTTTGTTTTGAGTATTTGGGTTGTGAAACAGTATTTAATTCCCTTGGTCATGGTCTTTCATGAAACCACTAGTACCCATAAGATTTCTGACAATCTTTTTCATTTCCGTTAACTTTAACATATATCACAGTAATATGTTGCATCTCACCCACATATAATCATTATTTTATTATTTATTTTATTTTTTAAACCTTTTTCAAATTTTATATTAATATATAAATTTCAAATCCAATGTTGAACCCATTAGATAACAAACATTTGCATATACATTACCTATCATATTTACTATCATTCAATACCAAATCTAAAGCTTATTCCAAACCCACTTACAAACCAAACGGGTAGTAAAATCAAATATACTGAAAGGTCAAAGAAGTGCATTAGAAAGTCTGACACACAAAAAGACTTTTACCACACCACCTATAAGCTCAAACCAATACCTTAGAGGGGAAGGTGCCATGGCAAGGCATTTTTACTCATTTGAGGCTCACGGGTGTCGCATCAGCTTAACACATCTTCATAACTAACCCCGTCCTCACTCACAACTAACCTCAACTTACTCATTCGGGGCCCACCACTTGCAACTTTATTTTTTTTATTCATTTCATTAAATAAACTAAATTCATTTCATTAATAATTAAAAAATACAATACAACACAATAAAAAATACGAAACGTAAAATGACGAAACAGTTAAAAAACGTTACGAAACGTCATCAACAATTTATATAGACTTGTAATTATCGATGAGTTATGACTTTTCCTCCCAAACTTGCAACACTTGTTCCCTGACCATTTTTGAGGCGACTTGAAGTTGCAAATCTGTTTCATCATTTCTTAAAAGAGTTTGTAGACCGACCCTGATAGCTAGATGGTCTTGAGGCAGCTCACACAACCTTTCGACCTCTGCAGCACGAGTATGCATTTGTTGAATAGTACGAGTTATCTCACCTAGCAAGCTGTTAATCAACTTGGGTTGTTTTTCTTGTTCATTGCGTAATTGGGTAAGGATAGCCTTTTGCACTTCAGCTGGTTTGTTTGCCATAGTGTTTGTTTGAGAATACGAAGTGTTGTTTAACTGGTATTTATAGGGGAAACTAGCCGTTAGAAGATATTGTAAAGGGAAACTAGCCGTTACGCATTTTATTCAAATTCAAACAAGCCGTTAAGCATTTTAACAGTATAACATATTAAAAATGATATGGAAATAGTTAAAAACGATACTAAATCATACAACACCGTTAACCATAAACTAGCCATATGGGTTGGTTTCTTAAAACCTCCCACACGTGAACATATTTGAAGCTTTTCCTACCATTGCGTTGCTCATAAATGGTCTTTGCAATGGCGAGACGATCATTAGCATTTACCTCCCTGTTCATAAACACCTCCCTATAAATAGCGTTGAAAGGTTTACATTCCAAGTTCAGTGTTTTTCATTTACCAACAAGCATATGTTTGCTATGATTGTCACCTTGATTCTGATTGTTGAACATGTCTACAACCCGATTCCAAAATGTGTGATCTCTGTAGGTATGTTGTTCTTGGGAAATTTCACACCAAACTTTAGCCAACAATTTTTCTTCATCTCTCCACCATGAATTAGCCATATGTGTGATCTTTTGTAAAATATTTAGGTGTAGAAGTGTGTGAACAAAACTAGACTATGGTATGTTATTTATAGCTGGCTGAAACAATAATAGCGAGATTTTGAATTTCAAATTTCAAAATTCAAATTCAAAATGACGGGAGGGATTTCAAATTCAAATGGTACTGATTTATTCAAATACAAACGATACAGAAATACAAATACAAACCATACGGAAATACAAATACAAACGATACGGGAAACAAATTAACACGATACAGAAATACTAAACATAAAACACCATTACGCATTGTCTCTGTCCCATGTGTGGGTGTTTCTCAGAATGAATCATACATGAAGATATTGGAACCCTCTCTCACCATAGCGATCTTTAAAAATGGTCATTGCATTGGCGAGACGATCATTGGTTTGGCTTGTACGCTGCAATTCTTTGTAAATATCATTAAATTTACGACATTCACAGTTGAGTCTTGCCCATTTAGCCGTGATCATATTTCTGTTACGATGATCACCATCAGACTACTCGTTGAACCTTTCTACCAACTCATTCCAAAACGAGCGTTCATTCATATTCTCTATGTTTCGGCTAACTTCAAGCCACATGTCAGCTAACAAGTTTTCTTCTTCAATTGACCAATGAGTATTCATTGTTAAATGGTTTAGAGTAGAGTTGTGTGTGAAGAATAGAATGGTATGTTATGCTTTATTTAGGGGTTTATATTCAGATTTGAAATTTGTAATTTGAAATTCAAGCGGGATATCTATTCAAATTTAAAGTTTCAAAAAATGAGCGGGGTATATGTAAATTTAAAATTCAAATTGAAACGGGCGGTATATATTTAAATTTCAAATTCAAATTGAAACGGGCGGGATACATTTAAAATTCAAATTCAAAAAACAGAGCAGGATAAATTTGAAATTTCAAATTCAAACATAAATGGTCCTATAAATAGCCATTCACAGAGGCACACATTACACCCACAATTAACACACAAATCATACATAATGTCACACAACACTTCACCAGATAATGAATCAGTTTACAACATCCCACCGGAAGATCTGTATCCAATATTCCCACAAAATAATTCACCACAAAACACTCCACCAGAAGATCTGTTTCCTGTATTCCCATATGACAATCCACCACAAAACACTCCACCAGAAGTTCTGTTTTCACTGGTAAACAATCCACCACAAAACAGTCCACCGGCAAACAATCAATTTGGGTTGACTGATTAAGAACTGTTTGAACAAGATATGCAAGTCTTGTTACAGGTTCAAGCAGAAGAAGAACGTCAGGCAAGAGCTCGTGAGGCGCAGGCAAAAGCTAAACAGGATTGAAGAAACCATCGAGGAGAATGGCGATGGGCTATGGGATTAAACCGTGTACTATCGAGTGAATAAGATTCGAGTAACGACAATTCGAGTTACGAGGGCTATGGCACAGACTGAATCATTTTCTAGATTCGTAGTTTTATTATCATTATCGTATGGTAGTTTAGGGGTTTTAATTTCTGTTTCTTAGTTTAATGTTGTAATCGTAGTTGTAAAATAATTGTACGTTGTTTGAAGTAATTTCAATCCCATGTTTAATATAGTTGCATTTACAAAACAATTACATATCACATTACATATTTACAACTTACATTTTTACAAAACAATTACATATTTAAAACTTTACAAAACTTTTACATTTACATCTAATAAATATACAATACAAATCATTTACAACTATAAAACAATTACAAAAAAAAAATTAAATAAATAAATAAATAAAAAAGGGGAAAAAAAAAGGACGAGAATTCAGAAACCAAACCTCGTCGTGCAGACGAGGATGTTGAAACTGGCGAGCTTTCTTCATCATCTTCTTAAACTCCGATATTAATGTCCGGTGAGATTTTTTTTTTTTTTTTTTTTTTTTTTTTTTTTCAATTTACATGTAGCACACAACAAACAATTATCAAATCATAAAATTATACTAGTATAGAACTACTTCACCTGGCCAACCCGTATGTGGCACGTGCCATGGGTGGCCAGGCCATAGATCCGCCCCTGTATATAAATAACGTAATTCGGGTTAACCCGAAAACTGAACCGAATTTAAAATTAGTTTTCGGCTCGCTTTAATCCAATCTAAATTCAGTTTTTTAACAAAGTTTGGTATGTGGCAATGGAAAAGAACTTTACAGAAATTAGTTTTGGTATGTGCTAATGTCCTTACTGGTATCCTTATATTAGTCCTTTTTGTCTTTTTCCAAGTGCTATTTAAACTGTCACGTCACTATTGAGGCTAATGTTAAATTGCTTAATTTCATGATTAGACATCTCAAAAGTTCAAGGCGATGAGGTGGGTGATGGGACTAAATGGCAAAGGTTGCTCAAATTGAAGGAGCTGAAAAAGATTAAATGAGAGAGAAGGTGTAAAAGATTAAATGGTATCAACTGCTTCGTGAACAGATAGTTGATCTACAATTTCCCAGAAGAGTTGTTTGCAGATGCTGGAATTCTTGCAACAGAACATGCTGATTTTGACGGAATTGAGCGTCTGGCCTTAGTTACTGGTAGTGAAATTGCATCAACTTTTGACAATCCCGAGTCTGTTAAACTAAGGTCGTCAACCGAAGTTTGGGAAACTTGTTGCGAAGTGTAGTTGCTGAGAACCCGGGACAATGGGATTTGGTGCTATACTGCTATGACAAGCTGAATTTGCGTACAACAGATCGCAAAGTCGCACCACAGGCAAGACTCCATTTGAAGTAGTAAACTGTGTCAATCCGATCACTCCACTTGACCTCACACCACTACCCACTACAACACTTACAACAATTACATGACAAGTTCAAGCTCGCATTGAAAAACAGAACCAAAAGCATAAAGAGAGGGTTGATACTCATCGCAAGAGAGTTGTGTTTAAAGAGGGAGACTTGGTGTGGATTCGACATGGGAAGGATGGTTTTCAGCTGGCATATTTGACAAGTTACAATCACGCGCGCTGATGGTCTGTTTCGGGTGCTCAAAAGAATCAACGATGATGCCTATAAGATCGACTTACCTGGTTTGTATAATGTATCATCAATATTCAATGTAGCAGATTTGTCTGTCCCCTTACATCACTGATATGGAAAGCGGCAAAGAAGACGAGATTGAGGATGACGAGCAAGATTCCAGGGCGAATCTTTTCCTAGCAGGGGAGTATGGTGCACGTGGCTAAAAGGCAGTTAATCCCATGACTTTAGTTAATATCTCATTCTTCACCTTGATATTACAGTTGATGATTCCTTCATCAAATATTTGGTGTAGAGTAATTAGTTTTAAAACTATCATTTTGATAGTTCTTTTAGGTGCCATGGTACAAGTTTTGTGATTTGTGTTTGTTAACCGTTTGAATTGAGTTCAATCGTTGGATTAATAAATTTGGTTATTACTGTTTGATTATTATAGTTTTGTACATGATTTATGCTACTGCAATATGTAGAAACAATATGAGTGCAACAAATTTGGTGATTTATGCGAAAGTTTATAAATAATGAAGAGCTTTAAAAAATTTAAACCATAAGAGCATCCACTATGGTGTTTCAAAAATAGGTCTAAAAATTTATGAAGAGGTTCAAGATTTTGTGTGGCAAGAAGTGTATTGAATATTTTCATAATTAAATGCACTTGAATTATATGAGAGTTCATAAAACTTAAAAATGGGTTTATACAAAGTAGAGATAGGTTTATAAAGCAAAAAGGTTTATAATTCACTCTCATAACACAACTTTAATTAGTCTGATAAAAGCCTAGAACAATGTTAGTAAATGTGAAAATTTTTGTTCACATTGTTATCATTCGCTTATTGATAAATTAGGTGGCAGTTTTTACTAACTTAGACACATCAAAAAGTCGTTCAATTATTCTTACAATTATAGATATTTTGTTCTAAGATGTTGTAATTCTTTTTGTGAAGTTGTTTTCAATTAAATGAACTTTTTGAAAGGCTGGATACTATCACCATTCAACACACTACCAAACACACTATCTTTTAGGTGCTATCGTCACCACCACAGAAAATAATGCCCCACTTTATACCCCACAACACACACACACACACACAAAAGACATTGGAACCACCGAACGAGTGCAAAAAAAGAGTATTGTCTCGTGGTTGGGGATCTTTTTATGGGGTTCGCGCGTAAAAATGCATGATGTTGGTGGTAGACCAACCACCATAATGACCGACCTAAGTTCTTTAATCGTTTACCTCGAAATTAGCAAATAAACATAACCATTGGATAACAAAAAACAACTTGTGTTTAAAAGATAAGTAGTCTCAACTTGATCAACTTTTTTTGTTGTTGTGAGGGGAGTGTCGGGACAAGGTATATTAAAAGTAATTATGCATTACATCCATTAAGTTTTAAATTTTAATTGTTAGATTAATGTGTCTCCATTTAAAGTAAGCCAACAATGTAAATAGGCTTGAGTTAGGCGAAAAAAAAAAAAAAAAAAAAAAAAAACAAACAAACAAACAAACAACAACGCTACTTGTAGTAGGATCAGATCGTTTACGATCCAACGACTCTAGACCAATTATGCTAAAATTAAGATCCTACTACGATCCTGCTCGATTTCTATATGCGGATCGTGCGATCCTACAATCACAAATACACAAACAAAGTAAAAACATTATATTTTCAGGAGACTAATTAAATAAAAACTCCTAACATTGGGTGTTCACAAATCAGGTAACCCACATAAACTAACTGAAAACTGAAAGTAAACCGAATCGAAAAAACTGAACCAACTTGGTAACCGAACCGAATTAATATTCAATTTTCGGTTTGAATATGATTTTGGCAAAATGAAAACCGAACTGAACCAAAAACAAAATTCACATAAATATATATATTTTTATGCATCATACAGACTAAACTATTAATGCTCTTTCCTAATATAAATATAATATTTTTAACTTTGATTTTTTTTTCTTTCTGAAAATCTATATAATTAAATGGAAAAAATATAAATAATATAATTTAGGTTATTCGGGTCAACTCGAAAATTAAACCAAATTCAAAATTGGTTTTCGATTCGCTTTAATCCAATTTAAATATGTTCGATTTTATCTAAACTTTTTTTAACCGAATCGAATAAACCGAATAATTTAACGACGATCAACACTCAACACGTGTGTGTACAAATGTACAATGTTCCTTATTGCCTTATTGGATCAAGAATTAACAAATGAAAATCTTTACAGAAAGTGGGCTACTAAAATAATTTGGGCTAATGGTTACTTCTCTCAAAGCCCACAATCACAACAACACCCAAAAACTAAATCGTAGCCCTAAATACTCATTCATTCAACACACACAGAGAGTTCGTTCTACAACACTCGTTTGAATCACACATACTGCTACACATATAGATCCAACAATCATCAAAGTACGTTTCTTTTTTATAAATCATTTAGATCCAATAACACTGTGGTTACTTTTTGTTTCAGGTGGATATGAATTTAGTATTTCTTTTTTTTATATATAGTTAGGTTTTAAAATGATATATTTTTTTAGGTTTTTTATGTTATAATTTTTGTAAAAAAAATTATGGGTTTTGCTAAAGATCACATTTTTAACAAAACCCATGTTTTAAAATTTATATAATCGAACTTTATAAAAAATATATATATATATATATGGGTTTTGCTAAAAATCACATTTTTAACAAAACCCATGTTTTAAAATTTATATAATCGAACTTTATAAAAAAAAAAAAAAAAAAAAAAAAAAAAAAAAAAAAAAAAAAAAAAAAAAAAAATTATGGGTTTTGCTAAAAATCACATTTTTAACAAAACCCAGGTTTTATTTTATGAAAAGTCATACAAAAACATGGGTTTTGCTAAAACTCACATTTTTAACAAAACCCATGTTTTATTTTTAATTTATTTATTATTATTATTATTATTATTTTTTTTTAACAAAACCCATGTTTGAAATGTGGCGAAAGGGGGTAAATTTAGGATTGATTATGTATAGGATGTGTGTGTTAGCAGTTTAAGATTGGAAGGTTAAGTAACCGATTTAAAGATAGTTAAGGTTGAAAAGTAAGGTTTTTAGGCTTTGGTTTATGGTTAGAGGTCGAAATGTTGCGAAACGGAGGAAAGTTTTGGAGTGATTATGTATACGATGAGCGTGTTAGTAGTTTAAGATTGAGAGAATAAGCATTAGCCGTTAGTCGAAAACCAATTTAATAAGTTAGTTAGGTTTCAAATAAAGGTTTTTAGGTTTTATTTTATTGTTAGAGGTCGAAATGTGGCGAAAGGAGGAAAGTATTGAGGTGATTCTGTATTGGATGAGTGTGTTACCAGTTTAAGATTGGAAGGTTAAGTAGTAGTTGTAATGAAAACGGATGTGATAACTTTAGGATTGATCTTGTATACGATGTGTGTTAGTGGTTTAAGATTGGAAGCATAAGTAGTAGTCTGTAATGAAAACTTTGCATATTAGTTTGAGGTTTGAAAATTATTGTTAGAGGTCGAAGGTGGCGAAAGGGGGGAATTTTAGGATTGTTTATGTATGTGATGTGCGTTATCGGTTTAAAGGGGTGTTTGTTTAAGCTTATTTATGGGCTAATAAGCTTATCAGGTTTTGAATGTTAAATTCACATGCTCGAATGTTTTGGTTTGTTATGCGATTTTTGGGTTTATATAAGTTTATGTAAACTCGTTTGAGCTTATGAAATATAAACTGAAATAAGATAAGCTCGTTAGCCCACAAATAAGATAAAACAAACACCCTTTAAGATTGGAAGCATAAGTTGTTAAGGTTTGAAAATGAAGTTTTTTATAGCTAGAGCTCAAAATGTAGCGAAAGAAGGAAAGTTTTGAACTGATTTTGTATATGATGAGCGTTAGCGGTTTAAGATTTAATATTTTCAAGTTTGAATGAGTGCGTACAAGATATTTTGGAATATAAAGCTGTGTGTTTTATAACTTGATATGGATGTGTTTAGCAGTTAGCTCAGGTTTATATCTCGCTGTATAAGAATCATGAATGAAAGTTATAATACATGTCTTAGTTAATGAGCGAAAGCGAGTGATTTTGTATAGAATGACAACAAGAAATATTTTTACAAAATTGATTAATGTAACTACATTGAAGGATACATATTTTAGAATGTCTTGCAATTATGCTTACATCTTAAAGACTTGATTAGTTACCTAACAAATGCATATGGTCTATAGAATTTCGTTTAAAGTTTTGTTCTTTATTATGGGATTGGGTCGTTACATCTCGTATGTGTAACAACTCATAATAAAGAAATAAACTTTTAAGCGAAGTCGAACTCTTTTCGCATATCTGATAGTAAGCTATTGTTACCACTTTCTCGTCATGTATTGATAGCAAATTGTTCTTGCTTTTTTCAGGGTATAACATCCTTCGAGCAGTTGGATTCGTTCATTCTACATCCTCTCTATGGCGGTACGTTAAACACCCAAACTTCATAACCCACTGAGTTCTATTTAATTATTTGCCCCTTGCTTCTTTTTACGTTTCCCTAATTTAACTTTTGGTGTGTCTCAGGTTGAAAGACTTTTTAAAGATGAAGCTACCGAAGAGAAGGGTGAACGCGCTAGAATGGTGAGTCTTCTTATCTTCTTACGTCATATGTTTGGCTAGGAGTTTATGCTTAGCTCTAATAAATTTGTATTACGTGCTATTTTCGTTTCAGGCATCCTTTGTTGGAGCTATGGCAATAGCTGACTTGGTGAAGACGACCTTAGGGCCCAAGGGAATGGTTAGTGTTTTGTACATATGTTTCCGTTGCCCAGAGAGACGATTAGCTTCTTATACGCATACTAATCGTTCTTACTTTCAAAATTTGCAGGATAAAATATTGCAGTCGACAGGTAGAGGACACAGTGACGAATGACGGTGTACTATCTTAAAGTCTCTTCATATCGATAACCCTGTTGCTAAAGTCCTTTTTGTCTTTTGCCCAGTGCTATTTAAACACGTCATTATTGAGGCTAATGTTAAATTGCTTAATTTTATGATTAGACATCTCGAAAGTTCAAGACGATGAGGTGGGTGATGGGACTACCTCTGGTAGTTTTGGCTCGGGAACTTTTAAGTGAGGCCGAGAAGTTGGTGTCCTGTTTGTAGAAGTGGCAATCACAGCCTGTTTCAACCAAAAATGGTTTGTATGGGTCACTTTTTTAGTGATTTTGGGTCAGCTTCGTTCACCATCATTTGTATAGAGCAGGTCAAGTGGTTCAATTATAGATTTGAGTGAATTTATGAATGGGTTGTAATGGGTTAGCTCCGGTCCAGCATAGGTCTATCTTCTGAGTAGTGACCAATATAGAAAAATATACATTATAAATCGGGTGAATTTGATTTTCTTTTTCTTGAATCAAGAGGCTATGAACAAGGTTTGCCACCACTGGTGCAGAGTGAATTAGTTGGCTGTTTGAGTTTACCTACTTCACATTTTGTTTTACAACAAATTTTCTTGATTCTAATTGATATTACAAATAATTCATAAATTTAACTTATTTTGATTTGTTTAGATGACATATTTACCCATTTGACAAATAATCTAAAAAGTTTGAAATATTGGTGGATCGACTTGACCTGAACTTTGACCTAGGGATGAGCTTGGTACCAATCCCGTACCAAACCGGTATTGGATTGGTGGGTACTGGATTTTTACCCTAAAGTGATGTACCGTATACCGTACCAGACGGGATTTCGGTACCGGTAACCCGGTACAAAACCGGTACTATACCGTTAAGTTTAAATGATCATTGTTGAGCAACTTTATAGGATGGAGCTTAATAAAGTTGAACTATGATATGATCATCAATAAAACTGGAATGTTAGTTGTAATGCTTTGAAATAATCATATTGTGTTCATGTTGCGTATTGCATTGTAGATTTGTAATAGGAAGACAGGTTATGCATCTTAATATTTGTGTGTTATATACCTCTTAATGTCTAGAGATATATATTTCTGTGGAGGTTTTATATTGGATGCTAGAGTATGATGAAGTATGATGAATTAAGGGTGTTTGGATAAGCTGGTAACTAAAAAAATATGATTCTTTAAATTCCGGTACTAATTTTTGTATAATCCCGTTTGGTACCGGTACCATTTTGGGTATCCCGGATTTCTTTTTGGGTGATATCATGGTACTAATACCTTACCGTGTACTGACAACCAAACCAATTTTAATATATGACCCGTTTGACCTATGACCCATTTGTCCTATAACCAGTTTGACCCATGACCCGAACCAACCCGTTCTGACCCAATTGCCACCTCTACGGGTCATTTTTTGACTCGTTTTGTTCCTATCTAAGTTTTCAAAGTTTATCCCATTGACTTGTATATCAAGCTCTACTATGTCCAAATTTGCTTAATCATACACACTGTAGTGTTTCTTTGACAGCAAATTAAAAGGCCGATTATTAGGAAAATTAATCACTTGCATAAAAAATCAAACATGCGAGACAACAAGATGCCAAATACGACTCTCATCATACTGAGATCTACTGAAGTCAAAAAGCAATGCTGTCAAAGCACGTCAACAAAAGCTGTGTGGACACGAATTATAATATTGAAGTTTTCCACAAAGAAGTTTGTTGAGTATTTACAAACGTTTACTCATTAGCATTGACTTGGAAAAGTAGAGGACTGAAAAGTGAAAATAAGCTCCATTATTAATCTGGAGTGTTTTTGAGTTTTAGCAATCAGACAAACAAACATTAATAATGTATCCTACTTTAACTTATGTCCTTATGATGCTCATTTTGGTGTTAGCAAAAACCAGTGCTATTGATTTCAACAAATCAAGAGAAGCAAAAGCTTTGGTTGCAACTGATTGGTGGCGGTATGAAAATTCTTCTTCAGATCATTGTTATTGGTATGCAATCACTTGCAACAAAGCAGGTAGTGTCATTTCAATAGACTATTACTGTAGTTATAATGAAGGTCTAGGTGATTTGGGAAGTCTTGACTTCACTTCATTTCCAAACCTTGATGAGCTTGATATTCATAACTGCAATCTTGAAGGAAACATCCCAGAGCAAATTGGTTTGCTATCAAACTTAACACGTCTTTCGCTTTATAGTAATCATCTCACAGGTACATTACCTGCCTCGTTGACCAATCTCACCCATTTAAAAAACCTTGATCTTTCTAATAACTATATCACAGGTGTTTCGTTTGCCAATCTCACAAGTTTAGAAAACCTTGATCTTTCTAATAACTATATCACAGGTGTTTCGTTTGCCAATCTCACAAGTTTAGAAAACCTTGATCTTTCTAATAACTATATCACAGGTGTTTCGTTTGCCAATCTCACAAGTTTAGAAAACCTTGATCTTTCTAATAACTATATCACAGATGTTTCGTTTGCCAATCCCACCCGTTTGGAATACCTTGATCTTTCAAATAACCATCTAACAGGTAAATTACCAGTTTCGTTTGCCAATCACACCCGTTTGGAAAACCTTGATCTTTCTAATAACTATATCACAGATGTTTCGTTTGCCAATCTCACCCGTTTGGAATACCTTGATCTTTCAAATAACAATTTCACTGGTATTATACCAACTCAGGTTGTGAGTTTGAAGAATTTATATTATCTAGATCTTAGTCGTAACAACTTTATTGGTCAAATCCATTCATCTTTTGGTTCTATGGTAAATCTCACCAACCTGGACCTGAGCGCAAATCAACTGAATGGATCAATCCCATCTGCACTTATAACTAACTTGCCTTACCTCGAAACTTTGGACCTGAGTTATAACAATCTTGATGGTCCAATTCCCTCAAGAGCTAATTTACATGTTTCCTTCACAAGTTTAAGATACCTCCATCTTTCTCATAATAATTTCAATGTTATTATTCCATCTCAGCTAGTGAAGTTGACGAGTTTGACTACTGTGGATCTTAGTCAAAACCAGTTAATGGGTTCGATCCTATCATATCTTGATTCCATGGCCAATCTCACCAACCTGACCTATCTTTCGTTTCATGGGAATCTACTCACAGGTAAGTTACCAGTTTGGCTCACCAATCTCACACAATTAGCATACCTTGATCTTAGTCGAAACAACTTTACATATCTCATCCCACCATCTTTTGGATCCATGACCAATCTCAATGTTCTCGACTTGAGCGACAACAAACTTGATGGTCCAATTCCATCAAGTTTTGGTAATCTAAACCAACTGCAGTTTTTAAACCTTGCCATGAATTCTATCAGTGGAACTATTCCACTAGATATAGCATATATGAAGAATTTGGGACATTTAGACCTTCATCATAATCGTCTTGTGGGTGATATTCATCCAGAATTTGGGAAGCTCGGAAGTCTTCCTTACCTTGATTTATCATCAAATCAGTTGTCAGGAAACATGTCGTTTGGTCATCCCTGTTCTCTTGAGCATCTAGACCTTTCTAGTAATCTGATGATGGGAGCTATCTCAAGTGTACGCAATTGCCGTTACTTAAACTACTTGGACATTAGTGGTAATCATTTTGTTGGAAAAGCACTTAATTATGACGACTTCCCAAATTTATTGTTTTTAAATCAGTCTCAGAATCATCTTAATGGAGAAATGGGTTGGTCATCCAATAATCTGACAAATGGACAATCAGAAACCAAAGAACATAAGCGAAGGAAACAGCACATACCCCGTTTGACCGTTTTTCTTCCCACTATCGTTGGAATTTGCTTCTTAGTTGTTGCGTATTTCTTTTACCATCGTAAAAAGGCTACCACAAAGAACATACAGCCTGAAATCACAAAACATGGAGACGTATGCTCGATATTGAATTATGATGGAACAATTGCATATGAAGACTTCATCACAGCTACAGAGGATTTTGACCTCAAATACTGCATTGGAACCGGTGGCTATGGTAGTGTTTATGAAGCAAAACTGCCTAGCGGTCAAACATTTGCTTTGAAAAAACTTCACCGGTATGAAGCTAAGCAACCAGCATTTGACCAGAGCTTCAAGAACGAGGTCCAAGTGTTAACCAGCCTAAGACACAAAAGCATTGTGAAACTCTATGGGTTTTGTTTGCACAACAAATGCAACTTCCTTGTATATGAATACATGGAAAAAGGGAGCCTATTTTGTGCATTGAGTGACAATGAATTGGCTATTGAAGTGGATTGGATGAAGAGGGTGAAGATTATCAAAGATGTAGCCCATGCTTTAGCTTATATGCATCACGATTGCAATCCACCTATCGTTCATAGAGACATATCAAGTAACAACATTCTTCTAAACTCGGAAATGGAAGGATTTGTTGCTGACTTTGGAGCAGCCAGATTGCTTGACCCCGATTCATCCAACCAAACAGTCATCGCAGGGACTTTGGGATACATTGCTCCAGGTACTTATTTCTACAACTCTCACGCTTCTTAATTATGTTTATGTCTAGCTGTTAACATCTAAAACTTTGCTAACATTCTTTTTGGTATATGATCATTTAGAACTTGCATATACCATGATTGTGAACGAAAAATGTGACGTATATAGCTTTGGAATGGTGGCACTTGAAACAATTGGAGGGAAACATCCCGGAGAGCTTCTTTCATACTTCAACTCTTCTACCAGTCATGGTACAATGTTGGAAAATATATTGGACCAGCGTCTCTCTTACCCAACAGACAGGCTAATCAAAAAGGAAATTTTGCGTGTTTGTCATGTGGCATTGGTATGTATCCTCACAGATCCAAAGGCCAGACCAACCATGAGAAACGTGTCACAAGAATTATCGCGTTGAGGATATCATGATTAAGTTCAGGCTCTCTCTCTCACAGCTTTATTATATGGAGGGCAACCTCTATACTTCTCCGTATTTCGTTTTCAGCATAAGTGTAGGTCCCAACTGTATGTATATGATAAAAAAATGAAGTTTCAGATTCATATTTAGCCTGCATGTCGTTTTCTGTGGAATTAGAAGTGTTCTGTTGATTCACTTAGTTGGAATGATTTTATGGAATTACTATGGTTACTAATTATGAAACTTTTTTTCTTCCAAAGTCATTGCACTTGTTACTTTAATAACACTTACAAAGAAAGTCACTAAACTGTATGTAACAAATGTTATAAATTTTGTGTTTATGTCATTCAATCTTAATCCTTTAATTCAAGTATCTCACAAATGTCTCTAACGAAACTTGTAGCCGCAACCTCTTCATTGATGGGTCACTCAAAATCATTAAATTATGAAGATGTTTGTGAAATTGCTTGGACATGCATCTTTTAAGAATTGAAATAGAAGTTAATTAATCCCTTGGTTTTGGATCAATCATTGCGTACAGAGAGACCTCTTATACAAATTGTGAGTTTATTACACGATATTGTACGTTGATCTCATCTCTAAATTTATCTTATGCAAATGGACTTTCGTGAAGCAAAGTGAAACTAAATTTGTCTAGTCACATTATAGCTAAGTGGGCATGTGCTATTACTCTTTCTTTATTATTGGCAGCCTTATATGTGTAAATTCTCGTGCCTTATAAGTTCATTTTAGCTTATTGGACCAAGACTTAACAAATGAAAATCTTTAAAAGAAATTGGGCTATCAAACAGGTTTGAGCTAATGGGTTACTTCTCATAAAGCCCATTACCACAGATGTTTGGCATGAAGGAAAGGAAACTAAAGAATGAGACGAGGAATACATTCTCGTGTTTGTTAGTCACGAAGAAAGGAAACATGGACTTATCATTCCATTCTTTCACCCTTTGATTTTCATTCTTCTAAATAAATAGAGAAATTAAGGTGAAGAATGGAAATTAATAATGGGAAGCATTCATACTACCAGTCTCTTGTGAATCAAAAGTCAAAAAAAGGGGTGTAAATATTTGTACACTTGCAAGGTACATTTTATCAAATTCACAAACCCTACCCTCTTGGGACATCCAACTTCTAAAACCATATAATCGTCATTCTGGGTTTCCTGAAATTGTTTTGTGTTTTTTCTTCTATATACACAACTTTATAATTACTATCGAGCCCTAGGCAATTTGGTCAATTGTGACTTTGTCATCTACTCGTTTGACTTGTTTGTAACCACTTAAAACATTTTGATTACAATATGAAGTTAGGGTTTAATTATCAAAATTATACAATTCATAAAGTCTTTTATTTTATTGATAAAATTACATATGAAGTTACCGACTAGTTTGCAAGAAAGTCACATGTAGAGGCGGTACCACAATGGGGGCAGTGTGAGCAGCTGCCCCCCGCATAGTTCATTCGAGTAATGTCGATTGATAAGAGAATTTCATTTTGCCCTCATAAATAAGTAAATAGTATAACTATGAAAATTTTTATCAAATAGTTGCATAATAGTCAAGTGGTTAAGGACATTTGCACTTTCATGGAGATATAATGTTCGATTTTTGTGCTCCTTTATAGTTTTGTAAATTTTTGTTATCCAGCATTTTATTTTTGCTTCAACTACCTGTTTTAATATCGATTAGAAAAATCAAGTATGTGTTAAATATTGTGCATATCATCTAGGGGTGAGCAAACAAAACCGAAAAAACCGAAACCAAACCGAAAACCGAAAAAACCGAACCAAAAAAATCGACCGAAACTAAAACCCGATGGTTCGGTTTTTAATTTTTGAAAAACCAAAAAACACGGTTCGGTTTCGGTTTTCGTCCAAAAACAGAACCGTAAAAACCGAACCGAACAGATTTTATTATATAATGATATATAATTAATATAACATGAATAAATAATAAAATAAATCAAATTTATAAATTCATATTCATTTTGTTGGTAGATTTATAATATATTTATCTTAATATTTATGTTTATATGTGTGTTTATCGTATCGTGTGTTTATTTTAAAATATATCAATATAAATATAGGACGATGATCATATTATATGTATGTTCACTTGCATGTGTGTTTCTTATTTATATGTGTGTAATTAAAGGTTTATGCAATAAATATTATTATTCTCAGATTGACAAAAGGTAAATAAGAATAATCAATTTTTTTATGTAATATAAGTTTGTTAGTATATATTTTTCATGCCCAAATATAAACGGTTAGAAACCGAAAACCGAACCGAAACCGATAATAAACCGAAAAAATCGAACCACCAAAAACCGAACGGTTTCGGTTTTGGGTTCTATAAAAACCAAACATTACGGTTCGGTTTCGGTTTTAGCCAAAAACCGACCCAAACCGAACCGTGCACACCCCTAATTATCATCATCAATTTTTAATTTTGGTTCTCGCATGTAAACAAATACTGAAAAAATCACTTTCATTAAAAGTAAAATCGAGTTCATTATAGCAACAAAGGTCGAGTAACTGACATGAGATTGACACCCACTTTTAACTTTTTCCCCCTCTTAAAAGTTTTTTTGGTACCGCCCCTGGTCACATGAGGGTTTGTTCTTACATATTTAACTTGTTTCTACATGAGGATTTGTTCTCTAGGCATTACTATAATTATGATATTTAAAATTATTATGAATACCATTTGTTACGAATAATGTTAATATTTAAGTGCAGGTGTTCATTTTGATCGTAACGTTGGTGAAAATATTTTATTATTTAGTGACATGATGGTGTTGTTTGAATTTGGTGTTAATTTGTTCCCTGAAATATTGGCGATTAAACTTGAGTGTTAAGTTTGTTTGTGATTATTTGGTCTTGAAATTTCATTCTTTGGTCATATCAAACAGAGAAGTATATTATTTGATTCATTCCTGCACTTTTTTATGCACTCTTCATAAACAGTAGAATATCTTCTCTTTTTTCAAGGTCATTCTCTTTCTTTGCTATTCCATTCTTTACTACAATTCCATTATCAAAGATTCAGTCGTACCAAACGTCAAAGTGAATCGTAGCCCTAAAATGTGAGATTATGCTAAGTCATTAATGGTATGCTAAAGCCCAAATTAATGTTATTCCGTACAAGAAAATGTGAACATTTTTTTACAAAGTATTTTACTCTTTTCTACTATTGGTAACTGAAGTATTGTTCTATGTAAAATAAAATAAAATAGAATAATAAATAAATAAAATATAATAACTGGTTAAAGTAAGTAGCACAATTTTTGTTTTTCTTATGAGAGAGTCTGTTACTACTTGGTGGGCGGTTAGTACGGTGATTAGCGGGTGTTAAGCCACTCCAAATCAACTCATTTCATTCATTAGTTATTTAGACTACAAGCCGCTTTTCTACTAGTTTTTTACATTCAAATCCTCTTATGTAATAGATATGTCTACAAAATTTATAAGTAAATAAGTTAAACAATAAAAGAGAACAACATAGATTGATTTTTAAAGCGATGTTTATCAATATAACTTTTTGCGTTAAGCAAGACTGGCCCTATTTAACTGGAGTTCTAAAAACTTTAAACCATATTGAATACATATTTCATGTTTAGGTGGCTTGAAGAGATCTAGGATATGAAGTAGTTCAAAATATTTTTCAATTTAATTATGGAGACATATTAGGAACCTTTAAAAGGTTTATGCATAGTGTAAATAGGTCTAAGAAATCAATAGGTTTTAAATTTAATGACATGACTAGTTTATAAACATTTTTAAAAGCTGGATGCTCATATGAAACTTTTTTCTTCTAATGTTACTTCAGTAAAACTTAGAAAAGCAAGTCACTAAACTGTCCTCTAATAAATTTCTCGTTTATGTCGTGCAATCTTATACCGTTATTTCTCATATATAATAAAAAAAGCACTATATCAGTTTCTCTGATCACATCACCTCTGCATCATTGAAAAACACTATTATGTTATGAATAATTATTAGTGGATGTCCATATAACCCATAAGAGGCCCACGGCCCAGTTAGCTATTAGGGTTTTTACCCTACTATTCATCTTATATATACCCCATTGTATCCCTGACATTATAGATTAATTGAAGATTACTTTCATTCCCTTTATTCTTGTTCACAACACGTTATCAGCACACTCTCGATTTCTTTTATCGTTGTCGATTCACCCTGTTTGTTTTTTTTTTAATCATATTCTTGACAAATAATTTGGAGTTTGAATTATATATATTTAACATGTAATATCAACATATAGTTTATCATGGAGCCAAAGCTAGCAAACCTAGAAATTATTGCTTTGGACATAAGTGGAAAAAATTATTTGTCTTGGGGTTTGGAAGCCGAGACATACTTGGATGCACATGGGCTTGGGGATACAATCCAAGTGGGAAAGGTAACAACCGCTATGCAAAAGGCTAAGGCACTAATGTTCTTACGCCATCATCTCCATATGGACTTAAAAACTGAATACCTTACTGTCAAAGATCCACTAGTCCTTTATGAGTGGACCCACTTAAGAATGTGATTTTGCCTAGGGCACGTTATGAGTGGACCCACTTAAGATTACAAGATTTCAAAACAGTGAGCGAGTATAACTCAGCCATGCATCGTATTACTTCCACGTTGCTATTATGTGGGGACCTAATTAGTGATGCTGAAATGTTGGAAAAGACTTTCTCCACATTTCATGCTTCTAATATACTATTGCAACAACAGTATCGAGCCAAAGGTTTCACAAAATATTGTGAATTGATCGCATGTTTGCTTGTGGCCGAACAAAATAATGAGCTTTTAATGCAAAACCACGAGAAGCGTCCAACTGGTGTTGCTCCGTTCCCGGAAGCAAATGTGGCAACATATAATGATCATAGTGTATGTCGTGGTCGTGGATATAGCCGTGGACGAGGACGTGGACAAGGTTATGGTCGTGGTCGTGGTCGTGGTCATGGTTGTGGTCAAGGACGTGGATTTGGTAGAGAAAATTATCATGGTGTTCAACATGATGTTCAGTTTAAGAGTACAAGTAGTCACAAGAAGTGGCAAGATAAGGAAAAGAATGAGAATGAAGGAGATGAAAAAGAAAAGAACATAATAGCGGATTCATGTTATCGTTGTGGCACTTTTGGTCATTGGGCAAAGCAATGCCGTACACCCAGGCATCTAGTTGAACTATATCAAAATTCTATCAAAAACAAGGGAAACGGGGTAGAGTCAAACTTTGTTTATGATAATAAAAATGATATCCCCGATGGTCCTAAAGACCATACTGATGATGACATTTATTTGGAGGCTGATGATTTTCTTACAGAAGATGAGTAATTGGTAAAGTCAAGCCATGAATAATTTTTCTTTAAGTGTTTTGTTAGGATGTTTCTTTAAGTGTTTGGCTTGAAATTTTATTTAGATGTTTTTCTTATGCTTTCTGTTTGAATTCTTATTATTCTTGGCTATCAAAAAGCACGACATAGCTTCCTATTAGTGTAATGATATTGTTTCAACTGATTAGATTATGTTTGAATATCTTTTTATGTGTAAGATTTATATGCTTATGTTCAACATAGAAAGAAAGAATATGACTGGTAATACTAATTTTGCAACATATGATACGATATGATTACGACTTATAATATAGATTTATGGTGCAACATGTGATTTGATCATGCATGTTTTCTTTATGTGTATGTATTTTTTTTTTATCAGTTTTTCTTTTCTCTTTTAGAGATAATTCTTTAATGTATATTATATTAATTTATGATATCTATATATTAAGAAGATAATTGGCATGACCGGTTGGACCATCCTGGGTCAATGAAGATGCGAAAAATATAAATGAACCATGAGTTTCTTCAAAGATGGGTTCGATTATTTTTATTGTTCTCAAGGGGAAGTTAATTTTTACTTATCACCACTATAGAGAAATAAGAACTTGATTTGTTAAAATTTTGGAAAGATAAAAAAGGGCATGTATGTAGGAATATACATGTGCCATATGGATCATTTTGAATTTTAAAATCGATGCATCGTCAAAATGATCATCAAATACGCAACTTAAAGTTAGCGTGATTAGTGGCTCGACTTATAAAAATGCGAGCACGGTTTTCCAAATTGTATTATTGAGAATGGTGGTGAATACTTCAAAGTATTGGGCGATTATTGGAATAAGTGTTGAACATAAAAGTAGCACATGTTCATACGCGAATTGCTTTTGTTGAAACGTTTATAAAACGTCTTCAGTTGATTGCAAAGCCAATAATATTGTGAGAACAAAATTTTTAGTTTATGGGGCATGTTATGACATATGAATCGCATCTTGCCAACAATATATAATGAATCCTCCCCGTTATAATGGTTGTGATCACAAACCATATTTTCCATGTGAGATTTTGTAATTGTGCAAAATGGGATGTTGAAATTGATAATTCATTCAGAGGGAGAGATTGAGCAGCGGGAAATTTAGAATGAATTATAATGTTGATCATCACACGAATATGAAATGGGACAATTCATTAATCAGATCTAGCAATTGCCAGACAAGTTTAGAAAAGTTTAGTGACCTAAATTAAGTGACTAGATCATACGCTGCTAGTGCTCCATTTATAATGTGTGTCCCAGCATTAAAATTAATGATTGGTAGTAAGTCTATGACACGTCTGCAGCGTGATAGACTAATCGATTCCGAATAAAAGTCCTCGAATAAAGAGATAAAATGGAGCAATTAAGAAAATTAAGATGGTCGAATCGAGGTAATAAAGACCCCATAATATTATCTTAAAGAGAAACTAGACATGAAGGTTATTGAAAACCCCGGGTATGTGAAAAACTTTGAGATCTCAACAAATGATAGAATATAATGTCTAGTCAAGTGTGGAATCGAAAAGAACTAAAAACGACGTCGATAATATTGTATATAATAATGCGCATGATAAATACAAGGTGAGGATCTTGGATATCTGCAAGAAGTGCAGTTTTATAAATGAATGGCCAATGAATGTAAGACACAAATAACTGTTGAAAAGAATAATGTTATGTCTGGCAGTATGGGAAATAAGAATGTGTCTAACATGATAATACAAGAGCTCATTTTATGTTAAGATTCTTTAAGGAATATAGATTGCTTAAATCACGTGTTATGATTCTCGAGAATACCAATAGATTATATTGAACAAGTTTAGTTAGTTTTTGCAAGAGATATGGGTTTATATTTTACTAACCCATCAAAACAAGTTTAGTTAGTTTTGCAGATGCAGGATGTATGTTTAAGTTACCATGATCGGTCTCAAGTTGGATATGTTTTTACAAGTGGCGGCACTATTTTCTAGCGTTTGATAGAGCTTACAATCGCGACTACTTCCTCAAACCATACATCAATTCTGGAAAGGAGATACCAACTATTGCATGTAGATAATATAACATGCTTTGCCATATTTAAGAAATGTTACATCAAAGGCGACAAGACACTTATCGTTCAAGTGATTATTTCGTGAACCTATATCAAGTGATGTAGTTATCAGAGGGAGATAATACGCGTTGCACTCTTTTTGTCCTTAGTCATGGTTTTGTCCCACTGGGTTTTCCTGACAAGGTTTTTAATGAGGCAGCATTTCCTAAGCGTATTAACAATATGGACATCCAAGAGGGAGTGTTATGGATAATTATTAGTGGATGTCCATATAACCCATAAGAGGCCCACGACCCAGTTAGCTATTAGGGTTTTTACCCTACTATTCATCTTATATATACCCCATTGTATCCCTGACATTATAGATTAATTGAAGATTACTTTCATTCCCTTTATTCTTGTTCACAACATATTATTATATTTTCGTTCAAATTTTTTCTCAACCTTTGTGACACATTCTCTCTTTCCCTTTACATCTTTTTACTTTTTATTATTTAAAAATACTTCAAAAACACAAATGCCACTCACAACTACCAATAATATACACTTTTTCCACAAAATTGACTTTTCTCTGTGACTCAAGTCCCACATATGGAAAAATATTGTTTTTCCCGTAAGAGGGATATGGACTTGTATTGGTTCCCGCATAGGAAAGAAGATTTCTCTCTCCTATTCCCGATCCACATGTCACACACTTATAAGTTGTTTACAAATAGAATCACTTTCGAACCTCCTTGCTACTTTACAAAGTTAGTAGGAAGAGTTTTGAAATTATTTATCCCAAAAGCGTGAATTGATCACATTGCGTGAGGACACGACAATACCTTAATCTGGGGGATTTTGGTATGTGTTAATTCACATACCATTTTATGGCCAAATACCGACCCAAATTGACTATTTTGCTAACCAAATGCCAAAGAAATATGTGTTTTGATATTGTGAACATGCAGGTACGGATTCATCACAAAAAGACGAAAAATCATGCAAATATCAGAAAAACAGGCACGAGAGTGGAAGATGGTAAAAAAAAGTCAAAGCCAGGATCCAAAAGTCAACATCAGTCCTTCGTATATTCAAGATTTGCAGAATTAGTCCTTAGAAATTATTTTGAGAAAGTGACATTTTCAGTCCTTGAAGTATGGGCAAATTACATAATTGGTCCTTGGATTTTGATATTTCAAATTCTGAAAATAATTATCACAAGTAGAAGCCTGGTCCAATGAATGGCAAAGCCCAAAATTCATTTATAATATAGCAAGCCCAATCCACATCATTTCCTTGACCTGGCTCACCCACTTTTGGTCAAATAATAATAAAACCGGTCAAGGTAATAAAATATTACCTTCTAAACACTCCCGCCCCCCAATTCACCTCAAACCCAGAAAACACTATTCACCCCACATGAACCCTAGTTACCAATTCACCCAATTACTGAGAGTAAGGGTATTTCCGTACAATCAATCAACTTCTAGAAGATTAGTAGCGTGTCAGAAAGTGTCAGAGTATGAGAAAGCACAAGGAATGACAGATGGCAGCTTTTCATTGGATTCTACACGTCACAAAGATTGATCATACGGTTATTATGATTGGGGATTGATTGAACAATGATCTAAGGGCTCAGAATAGGCTTGAAGAAGCACAAATCACACGGATTTCCAAGTTGGCAATCCGTGAACCCTCTCCTCTAGATCCTTCCTTTCACTACTATAAATAGAGGCTTGATGTATCTGTTTTAGGTGTGGAGTTTCGAATAGGGAAGCTCTGCCAATTTCTTTTCTTAACTGTAATTGCTTTAAATTCAGTTGTAATTCCTCTTTGTTTTAATGAAATTTAGTTTTTATTTTGAATCAAATTAGTTTTTAATAGATTACTGCTTATTGTTGTTTTAATATTACTGTTTTATCATTTCAATTCAATTAGAACTACTTTTATATTCTCAGTTTGAATTTTATTTTAATCAAAAGTTTCATTCCAAATCAGAAAAATAAAAAAACAGTTATAGTTTTTTGAAAATCAGCTTACATAAAAGTTGAATTGTAGTTTGAAATTGTTCTTAATAGCTTTGAAGTTTTTGAAATTGAGTACTAGTCAGTTGAGTTTCAGATTTTCTATTGCTCATTTTTGGTCAAACAAAGTCAACTGAATTGACTGGTGGATGATCTAAGGTGATTTGGCAGGCCAAAGCTTGATTTGGAAGAGTTTTAGCCTGTCTAGAGACATGCAAGCATAGTGAATTTCCTCTTTTCATGCTGAGGAAAAAGCTACTGTAAGTATTGATTTCAATTTTCAGTTTCTTATTGCATTTAGTAGCTTCTAATCAGATCTGAGCTTGTTGATTAGTTAGCTGTTCATTCAGTTAATTTTACTGATATTTGAATTTAATTGAGTTGTTTGAATTGATTGTTATAGTGTAGGATTCAATTTGCTGTTTGCTTATTTCATATATGTCATGGTTAGCATTAGTGTGATACTGGATTGCATTAGTATTTAGTAGTAATAGATTGTTTATATATCTTCTAGTAGTGTAAACATAGTTGTTTTGGTAATGATTTTGGTGATTTGTAGTCTAGAAATTGAATTCATATTGTAATCTGTTAGCTAAGGGGATGTTTGGATGAGTTGATTACTGAAGGATATTGTTGTTGTAGATCAGTAAAATCACCACTAGTAGTTCAAATTAGTATAGTAATAAACTTTTAGACAATAAAATGGTAGGTGTAGTTCATAAAAAGTCAAAGTGAGATTCAAATTAGCATAACAGTTAGATATACTTGAAAACAGTTAGTGTAATTTAGTAGATAGCTTCATTTTAATTCTAGTAGCTTAATATAGCATTAGTCTAGCTTATTATAACCAGTTAAGATAGAATTAAGCTGTAGAAAGTAGATTTAGTCAATGTAGGACTTTAAATAGTCAACTGTGTTCATTTTATCAGTTATAGTTAGCTGCTGATCTAGTGATTTTTAGAGGATTAATTGGTAATTTATAATAGAATAATTGATAAATTTGTGATCTCAGTAGTGTAGAGTAGAATTTGCCCCCATATTATTCTAAGTTTGCGCATATTAGGACTGTTTTTTGTGGACTGCTTATTAGGTATTTGAACATTGGCTTCTGATTTGAGCACAATAGGCCTGCTAGTGTTAATTTGAGCTTGAGCTTGTGCTTTATTGTCACTTCTGAGTTGCATTAGTTGAGTAGTTAGCTATTTCTTTCAGTCCTTGTTCCTGGCTTATTCCTGAATGCTTATTGCTTGTCATTGGCTTGAATTAACTGCTTATTGCTTGTACCTGTTGCTTATGTGCTAATTTCTCATCATATTTGAGTTAGTCTGAGCTTATTTGAGTTTATTGCATCTGTGTTGAAAGTTTGGTTAAGTTTCTGTGGCAAGTGCTTATAAATAAGCACTTGCAATAAGCTGTTTAGCTCAAAATAAGCTCTTCTGCTTAACTTTTTCTTTTCAAAATTTTTCTGCAAGCTTATTATAATATTCTAGATTTTCTGTGAATTTTTCATAATTTTCTGAGTTGATTTGATATTTTTCTTAATTTCTCTTCATTATTAATCCTTTTTAAATCATTTTTAATAATCAAAAATCCATAAAAAATTAGAAAAATCTTTAAAAAATACAAAAATATTTTAGAAATTCTTTTATAATATTCTAGATTTTTCAGATTAGTTTTCATAATTTTCCTATTATTTTTCACAATTTCTATTATTTTTAATTACTTTTTAATTCAATAAATAGAAAATAAATAAAAATCCAAAAAATATTTTTCTTTTTCTCAAAATTCTTTTTATTAGTTTAAGATTTTTAGAAAATTGTTTCACATTTGTAGGATCATTTTTAGAATAAAAGTCGCGTTTTATTTTATACGTTACGTTTAATAATTACGTTTGCATTTCCGTTTTCATGTTTTTGACTTTTGTGCATAACTAGCTTGTACCTTGTGCATAATTAATCATTTCTTTTCACATTTTGATTTCACAATCACTTTTCACTATTCACTTTTCACTATTCACTTTTCACTACACGATTCCCAATGCGATTTTTCGATATTCCATTCGAACCTTCGTTGGGAGAACGACCCGGGAAATATTTTCACGAGTATTTCTTCGGAATAAATATATACTATAATTGACACGCATCAGTGAACATCACTGAATTGGTATGAACAACCAAATACTTTTGTAATCATATTTATCACATGGTTGTATGAGATTGTTCAATAACAGTTTTATCTAGGCAGGTAAGTAGATAAGCACCAAACAGCCTGTAAATATTACTAGTATAAAATCTGTTTTGTAACCCATTCTGACCCGTAACCCAGCCCACCGACCCATCAATTTTGAGGCATCTACTTTATTTGATAACATAACATTATTGCAAGAGAGAATGAAGGCACAACAACTTTTGCAACCGACATTGTTTCCACAACAATAAAAAACCTTTTTGGTGGGATTTTGTTTCGACGGTCGTGATTCTGTGGTGGTTTGGTTCGGTGGTGATGGTGAGGCCCAGCGGTGGAGGGGCCGGTGGTCGTGGGTTTCTGTGGGGGTGGGAGTTGTGGTGGTACGGATGACAGATGTGTGTGTTTTGTATAAGTTATTAGTAGTATTAAAGTTTGATAAAAAGTTTGTCTTTCAAAACTAGTTTACGAACTTATAAAGCATGACATTTTGAGGTTACTCATATATGTAAATATCACTGAACTTGTAAAAACATGATATTTATGTTATTTAACTTATCAAAAATATTCGTTCAAGTTACTCGATTAACAATGAAATTATAAAAGTGTATGTTTCTTATAAGTTCAGTAACCTAGATAACAATTTTGAAACTTTAGTAAATTAAGCAAACTTCTTTTCAAACTCTAGTACGTAATTTACTTTTTTTTTTTTTTTTTTTTTTTTTTTTTTTTTTTTTTTTATATGAACCTTTTTTAGTTGAAAGAAGTAGGTGTGTGTTTTATTTTGTGTTTTTTGGTTTAGGAAAACACTATGACAACCAATAAGTCGTATAAGAAATTAATTAATTGGTACAAGTTGCATACAAAATTACAATGTACTTTTAATATTATAATAAAAAGACAAAATAAGGTACAAGTCGCATAAAAAACACCATTAAGTACTATTACAACTACAAAGTCGCATAATAAAGAGTACAAGTTGCATAACAAAGTACAAAATACTATTACAACTATAAAGTCGCATAATAAAGAGTACAAGTTGCATAAGAAAGTACAAAATACTATTGCAACCTCTGTTGTAAACATTGGCCCAGGCGGTCGATTAATCGGCACATAATCATTGATAGGTCATTAAGCACCTCAATTTATCATAATCGGCCTATTTAATCAGTTGGTCAAAGATCGCTTAAAAATCGGTCACCAAACCGATTAATCGGACAAAATCGGTCTAATCGGACAAAATTGCTTAACAAAATCGCTTAAAAATTAGTCAACAAACCGATTAATTGGACAAAATCCGTCAAAGATCCCTTAAAAATGGTCAACAAACTGAGTAATATCTACATTTGACTTTGAACTTTGAAGAATTATGTATTATATTTATATTTGAACACTTGAAATATTTTAACTTTAATGCACTATACTTATCTCATATATATAATATAATATAATATCTAAAATTACAATTTTGTATATAAAAAATCAATCCGATTAATCTCCGCCAAATCGAGTAATAGCTAGACCCTACCCAACCGCCTCACAGCGCCTAGCGATTTTTACAACCTTGAATTTACAACTATAAAGTCGCATAAGAAAGGGTAAATTGGATAAGAAAGTACAAAGTACTTTCAAATATTATATTACATAGGGTTTTTTTTTTTTTTTTTTTTTTTTTTTTTTTTTTTTAATTGATTTTTTGTGCTAAAAAAGACACCATCAATCGTATAATAAGTACATTTACACCAATGTACTCTCCACTCACATATTTGTACTTATATTTGGGGCAAAATTTATAAGTTGCATAAGTTGCAAATGGGCAAATGCATTTTTTTTTTTATCAAGAGTAACCTTTTGGGCAACTAATGAACTACCCCTTATTTTATTTTGTAAGCAACTGGTACATTTAGTCATTTACTACTACATTTGTTGTTCCTTTGTATAGCCTTTTTGTATTACACTATGATAATTAACAATAGGAAGTAAAACATATGCATAGTAGTTGCATAGCATTCGAAGATCGGTGGTGATCTTGTTGCCATAAATCAATCTCCATAACTTTTCACATGTTGTTGACTTGATGCGGAGGAAGCAAACCATCACTTTTCCCCACCAATTAAAACTGTAGTTTATATGTGTATTGCTATTAGAGATAAATAAAAAATAATATAGAACATGAAGCGTAAAAGGCGATACCATAATTCTTTTGATTATTGAGACTCAAAAACACAAGGAAAATGTTGTGGCCTGTGATGAACACAGTTTCCTTAAGACAGATTCGTCCTCTCCACGGTGCTTGAGAATCGTGAACGTCTATCTCCCAGGATACAACAACAATGGATAACTCCGTTAGCACAAACGGGTTATCAAGGCGAACCAAAACCGTGCCTTCCCTCTATTACAAACCGGATACACAAGAAAGATGAATGGTAACAAAAGGAGAGGAGTTAAGAGTTGTGTTTTTTTTACTGTGTATTTAGACAAATGAGAAAAGCTCTCATTTAAAGGGAGAGGGGATCAAGGAAAAAGTGTCACATTAATTAACAAAATTAATCTTACTAATGTCACATAAATAAAAATTAACCATACATAAATTTTATTCTTAATCCACATTAGTATTTTTTTAAATGACACAATCAATTGTCATTCAAACTTTTGACCAATATTTCCAACAATCCCCCACATGAATGAAATTGATAACGGGAAACACAAATCTATGACTCGATGTTGTAATAGAGTTTTGCAGTTGATAATTGCAAAGGATAGGTAGGTGTTACCCTTTGAACCTTCCCTTGTAAAATATACTTAGACTCCTAGCAGGCAGTAGAACTTGATGTCTTTGAACTATCCGCTGTTTGTGGAGACGACAATATATATTCACACAAATATCTCCTTGACATTTTTTGGTTCTCATAGTTATGTTCGTTATGGTCATGAACATTAGCCTGGTTCTGTGAGAGCTATTAAGAATTGCGCCCCCACAATTCCCTTAGAAGCGACCCCACTTCTCTCTCACATAGGTGATTCTCGAATAATCATTAAAAGCCATATGCTTAACCTCATATTGCCACTGTTATAGGAATGGACTAGGAAGTTTACTAACTCCCTTAAATGAATATGGAGTTTATTACTCCCCAACAGTGACCTCAGTTTATATAAGTAGGTTGTCCTATTGAACCCAGATCTTGGGATCTCCAGTCAGCTGGGTTAGGTTTTCCTTCATATAAAATTTTCAAGGGCTTTAGTCTCATTCCTCTTCACGACTTTATAACTAACTGTCACATTTAGCATTTCGCAAGCGGATCCACATTGTTATTCTATGACTTCACATTGTCAATAGGGATAACTCATACTGAGAGTAGTTGTCGTATCGACATAATATGTCTGTACAAATTCGAGTTTCGTTCAACTCTTTAAGTGTATCATGTTCCAAGTAATTCTTGAGTATTCCAAATAGGCAAGAACTTCATGTTTGTTGATGTCCTTTTGAACTCTAGCTAGGCCGGAATCCCCCACATGGAATTTATCTCAAGAATTTTGTAGAAAGGTTCTCCCTTTCAATGTATTAATCTTGTTTACAAGATTTTTCTCACATGGATGTGACATCAAGATCATTAGTAATTTGTCACCTCACAAGTTTCATACTAGTGTATGCACACTTTTTGAATGTCTTATGTTAATTATTTTCCGTATCATAATCAACAGATTCCAAATCTAGCATGCTATAGACCAAGGAATCAAGCGTATGACAGAAGATGCATCATTCTGATTACTCATAGCTTCATCTACTGACATTCTTCTTTTAGACAAATTACCACCTTAAAACACACATGTTTTAGGAGGATCCCATTAGTTATATGTGTAAGTCCTGCACTTATAACATGTCATTCCAAATCACTTGTAATTATATATATAATCACATTTAATCTCTTATCATTATATGATTATCACAATTTATTATGTGATTATAATCACATACAATCAGCGTGTAATCATTTTACACAATCAAAATATGTCCAACTTAGTGAAGAGTGTAACACCCCCAAAATTTGGTACAGCGGAAGACTCAACAATCTTTCGGGGTGCTACGGGGATTGGTATCCAAACACAAGACATAAAAGAACGAGATAAAGTAAACAAGGTAAAATACAACCACACGAGGTTTTAAAGTTTACATTATCCCAAAATCATCCAAAGTCAGGCCCAAAAGAAATAAATATAGGTCCACAACAGTTATCAGAGTTTTAGAAATATAGATCCATAACCGGTGCCCAATTGCCAAGCCTCCAATCCCAAGCATCCGCAGAACATCACTTAATTACCTGAGAAAACGTGCTAAAAGTCAGCTTTCGCTGGTGAGATCATAGGTTTAGATTCTTAATTCAATATAGTGGACATATACGCAAAACGCTTGCTAGCTAGACTAGGGCTCAATCATCCAACCAAAATAATCCAACCAAAACAAATCATCCCTATAGGTGCACGCTATAGCTCAAATCAATCCAATCAATAGCTTACCTAGCTCAAGTCTAGGCCTCGCTCTATAATCAATCCAATAGCTTACCTAGATCTAGTCTAGGCCTCGCTCAATATGTATGCGTAAGGATACGGCATACCCAACATTCGTAAGGATACGACATGTTCAACTTACCTAGATCTAGTCTAGGCCTCGTTGTTTAGCTTACCTAGCTCTAGGCTAGGCCTCGCTCTCTAGCCAATCAAATAGCTTACCTAGTTCGGGGACTAGGCCTCGCTCAACAACCAAATCAATAGCTTACCTAGCTCAAGTCTAGGCCTCGCTCAATAACCGAATCAATAGCTTACCTAGATCTAGTCTAGGCCTTGCTCTACCTAGTTCTATAAGCATAGCAAGTTTTGAGATCAAAAAGCGATAATAGTCCACATAAAACATTTGCACGTTTCTCACCCCAAGTATTGAAAACAAAGTTCAAGAGTAAAAGTGGGGCTATGACTCACCTCAAGTCCAGAAAATAGCAAGACGAGGTAGGTAGAAATAAGACGTATGATAACTCACGAAACAGCAACTACGGACTTGGCACGACCTAACAATATTAACTCTTTCAGAAATCATTTCCTCAAATATATAATATTCCCAAACCCGGACGAGAATCCGTTTTATTTCCGAAAATCCATTTCGTATTAGTTTGGTGTATTTGCGTTTGGTATCCATACGGGTGGTGGGTTGACTCAAAACAACCAAAGAGAGATCACATATAGCAAGATAAAATAAACTATAGATCTAATATTAGCCCAATATATCATTTAAATAAATCGCCAAAGCTTACCAAATCCGTCGATTTGATAATCCTCATATTTATTTACGTAATATACCGTTCCAAGATTACACCCAATCTAAAGCACATATAAAGCACATAGCACATAATTACTATATAGTATATATCATAGTTTAATAAATTCCTCATATATATCGTCAAATTGGCCAGATTTCCCGATATATACACTCGCAATCTATTACACTTTACATATACTACAACCTATGGGCGTCGTAAGATACGATGCCCACTAATATATTCGTTTCATAAAGCCAATAACCCGACTCAACCTTACGGTTAAGTGGTTATTTACTTATAGAAAACATCTATATTAGTCGTCATATATCCGTGACAACACGAATGTCGCAAATAATAACTTACCTGGACCCGAGTGACAACAATTTCGCCTAACTCAATAAGTTTATTCGTTATATATCCGAAATGACTTTTTATTAAACGTTTCATAATTGTCGGGAGTTTCCCGTTTTATAACACAATTTTTATAATAGTAATACGTTTAATAATATTACGCCACTTTCGTAGCCTAATATATATCTAATCGTATTATTTATAATACGACTCGTGATTATTATTATTATTAATATACGCGTTTATATAGTTATATATACGTTATTCACGTATATACTTTCATATAAACGTTCATATTATCAATAATTATTATTACGAGTTTTATTATTCTCGTTTCAATTTTAATAGTTATTGAGTTATACGAAATGGTCATATGTCCGAGTCATGACTCTCGGCTCATTGTCCAAGTCCAATAATAAACAAAAGTCATAAATAACAAATCTCCGTCCAATCACAATCTCAAACCACGGGCTACAACAATAAGGTCTGACTACGGTACCCGACTAACCTATCTCCGTCAATCTAACGACCGTCTCACAATCGGTCCTCAATCACACTTACCAATCGACAACAACTTCACAATACCAAAAACCATATCCAATTCGACCCATATGCATACGGCCGAGAAATAAATACCACAACAACAAATATAAACAAGTTCACAATTATACAAATAATAACATTAACAAAGTTAATGTGTGGGTCGGTTTACCAAGCCGACCCGAGCCCTCGACTCACTTGAGTCTCGGCTCCGAACCGCGAGTCACTTGAACTCGAATCCAACATCATATAGCTCACAAGAGCTAAACCAAGTAATCATGTAAACCATTCGACCCAAATGGTCAATTCGGTAACCAAGTGGTACTCGGCTAAAAGCCGCGACCCTCATGGGTCGAACCACATTACCATACAAGCCAAAGGCTCGAACCACACTCAACGAGAACCCCTTGAGGGTCTCGGTATGGCCAAAGAGCACAAGAAGGAACCCCGAGACCACATGGTCTCGGCTAGCATCGGATCGAGGTTTACCACACCCTCGACAACCAAACAACTAATCAATCAATCATCCTCAAAGGACCATAGCCACACAGGGGCTCGAATCAAGAAAATAAGCCGAGAGCTTTGCTCTCGGTTCCGAGTCAACCACGACCCAACCATGAACCCGAATACCAAACTATCTTTTAATCACAAAAACAATCATTTCCATTCAAAAACCAATTCGATTCTCCATAAAATCATTCGTGTAGCCACGAATAGAACCAATTCGTGGCTCTCAAAACTCTTGAAAAAGCTTCACCTCACCTTCTAAATCCTCCAAACGTTCGGATCTAGAAAACTACCACAACTTCGAATGGATAACTATAGATTTGATGGTGTTAATGATGGTTTTAGGGTGCGTTTCTTATACCAAAAGAAAAAGGGGAAGGAGAGGAGTAAAATGGTGGTGTTAGTTTTGTTGTGGGGTCGGAGACGCGGTGGTGGTGGCCGAATAAGTGGTCGGCGGCTAGGGTTTTGGTGTGGGGGAGGAGATGAGATGAAAGAGAGAGAGATGGGTGGATGTTTGTGTTTGTGTTGTGTGTGTGGGTAAAAACCGAACCAACACACCCTTTTGTTAACTTTTTTTTTTTTTTTTTTTTTTTTTTTTTTTTTTTTTTTTTTTTTTTTTTTAAAGTATATTAATAATAAGAATAATAATAATAATAGTAGTAATAATAAGGATATTATTACGGTGGAGCGGGTAACGCGGTTAAATGTAAAAACATGTGTCCCGAACCCGAACTCATTTTAAAACTTTAATATCACTCGAGAACCTCTCGTAAATAATTAAAAATATATATCGGACTCGTTAAGACGAATCATAAAATTGTCGTTAGGTAACCCTAGTGCCAAAGTCAACGTAGTACCAAGTGAGAATTCAAATATACATCACCGATCGTATAATCAAAAATGAATTATGAACATAATTCACGAATTCCATAACGTCATTAAATAAAATATCCATAAAATAGGTCTTACAAGTTCGTTGTGAAATGAAAATTTCAAATAAAAATTATACACGAACTTAAATTGAAATGCGGGTTTTTAAAATAGCTCCCTAAACTGCCGGTTGTCACATCCTCCCCGTCTCAGAAGGAAACCCGTCCCGGGTTTCACTCGGAAAAATTCATCTACGAAGTGAAAAGCTTCGGATATCTCTTCCTGAACTCGTCCTCACGTTCCCACGTAAACTCTGGTCCATGTCGGGAATTCCAACGAACCTTGACGAGCGGAATGCGACTCCTCTTGAGTCGTTTAACTTCACGATCTAAAATCTCAATCGGTTCCTCCACGAAATTCAGTTTCTCATCAACACGAATGTCCCTCATTGGAATGATGGGCATTTCATCAGAAAGACATTTCTTCAAATTACTCACGTGAAACACGTCGTGAACTTTACTCAGTTCGGACGGTAATTCCAACCTATAAGCCACGGGCCCAATTCTTTCTAAGATCAAGAATGGTCCAATGTAGCGTGGGTTGAGTTTACCACGTTTCCCGAAACGTATAACACCTTTCCAAGGCGAGACTTTCAGCATTACTTTGTCTCCAACCTGGAACTCTAAAGGTTTACGTCTCTGATCGGCATAGCTCTTCTGCCTATCTCTAGCCGCTTGTAACCGATCACGAATCTGAGTTACTTTCTCTGTAGTTTCCAAAATAAGCTCAGGGCCTGTAAGTTGACTATCTCCAACTTCTGCCCAACCAATAGGCGAACGACACTTTCTGCCATATAGCGTCGCAACCGCTAGCTGTCTTTGGTAATTTAGTAATAAAGTCCATCGTAATCCGCTCCCACTTCCAAACTGGGAGTTCTGGCTGCGTCAACAATCCTGACGGTCTTTGATGCTCAGCTTTAACCTTAGAGCAGGTCAAGCACTTACTAACATATACTGCTATATCTGCCTTCATATTTGGCCACCAATATAATTTCTTCAAATCCTGGTACATTTTGTCCGACCCAGGATGAATAGAGTATCTCGACTTATGCGACTCATGCATAATCAACTCTCGAATTCCTCCATGCAATGGTACCCAACTTCGTTCTCCAAAACATAACACTCCATCAGAACGCTTAACAAATCCTTTCTCATTTTCTGCCATCCCAAATATATTCTCAGCAGGTCTATTCTCTGCTTTCAACGCTTCCGTTTGAGCTTCCAATATTTGAGACGGTAATGGCGCTACAATAATCATTTCTAATGACCTAACCCGTAATGGTGGAATTCTCTCTTTTCGGCTAAGGGCATCAGCAACAACGTTTGCTTTACCCGGATGGTAGCGAATTTCACAATCGTAATCACTTAGCAACTCAATCCAACGTCGCTGCCTCATGTTAAGCTCTTTTTGGTTCAGAATGTGCTGCAGGCTTTTGTGATCAGTAAACACTACACACTTGGTTCCATACAAGTAATGTCTCCAAATCCTTAAAGCAAAAACCACAACACCTAACTCCAAATCATGGGTGGTGTAGTTCTTCTCATGCTTCTTGAGCTGTCTTTCTCTCGTTGCATTAACACCGCTCCTAAACCTTTATGAGAAGCGTCACAATAGACGACGAAATCCTCGTTACCTTCGGGCAATGCCAAAATAGGGGCACTACACAACATTTCCTTAAGTAATTGAAAGGCTTCCTCTTCCTTATCTCCCCATTCATACTTAACGCTCTTTTGAGTCAATTTGGTCAATGGTTTAGTTATCTTCGAAAATCCCTCGATGAATCTTCGGTAATAACCCGCTAAACCCAAAAATTGACGAACTTCGGTTGGGGTTGTAGGTGCAGCCCAGTCTTTTATCGCCTCAATCTTAGCAGGATCCACATGAACTCCTTGTCTATCGATTACATGACCTAGAAATTGTACCGTCGGAATCCAAAATTCACATTTCGAAAACTTGGCATACAGTTTCTCCTTCTTGAGCAATTCTAAGATGAGCCTTAGATGCTCCTCATGTTCCTTCTCACTCTTTGAGTATATCAGAATGTCATCGATGAACACAATCATGAACTTATCTAAGTATGGCTTACACACCCGATTCATGAGATCCATGAATACCACCGGTGCGTTAGTCAACCCAAACGGCATCACCTGAAACTCGTAATGCCCGTAACGGGTTCTGAAAGCCGTTTTCGGAATATCTTCCTCGCGCACTCGAAGCTAATGATATCCCGATCTCAAATCGATCTTCGAATACACACTCGATCCTTGAAGTTGATCGAACAAATCGTCGATCCTCGGTAACGGGTATCTATTCTTCACCGTTAACTTGTTCAACTCTCGATAATCAATACACATACGAAACGATCCATCCTTCTTCTTCACAAATAAGACCGGGGCTCCCCAGGGTGAAGAACTTGGTCTTATGAATCCCTTTTTGGCTAATTCCGCTAATTGTTTCGACAACTCTTCCAGTTCAGTAGGTGCAAGACGATAAGGCGCTCGTGCTACAGGTGCAGCACCAGGTATTAACTCAATCTGAAATTCCACTTGTCTAGTAGGCGGAATTCCTGGCAAATCATCGGGAAACACATCCGAAAAATCACGAACTATAGGTACATCTCCAATGCACCTTTCCTTCTTTTCCTTCTCTCCTCTCTCCGAAATTTGGGCTAAGAAAAGGTAATTTCCTTTCTCCATTAGCTTCGGCAACTTAGTGCAAGATATGACCGCTAATCTGGATGGGCCTCTCAAATCCTTTCTATCTCCAGGTATGTTCAGAATCTCCTTGCCGTAAGGTACCCGCACGATCTTCTCATCGCAGATTATATGGGCACGATACTTTGACAACCAATCCATGCCGATAATGACGTCAAAACTTCCTAATGTGACGGGTAGAAGATCTATGTTGAAAGGACGGTTCAGAAAGTTTAACGTGCATCCACGAATGATAGTCTTAATTCTTTCTATGTTTCCATTAGCTAACTCTACATCATACCCAATTCCTAAGGCCATCGGGGGTTTCTCTAGTAAGGGTGCAAATGTAGTGGACACAAAACTCCTATCGGCACCAGTATCAAATAGTATGGAAGCATAACGATTATTGAGAAGGAACGTACCAGTAACGACGTTCGGATCTTCTCCTCTCTCGTTCCCGAGTGCATACACTCTTCCCTGAGCAGCTCCAGCTTCCACACGTTGGTCCCCATTATCTTGTCGTCCACGATTTCCTCCAGTTCTACGGTTTCCATAATTGTACCCATTACCACCCGAGCCTTGATTTCCACGGTTCCGCGATTCTCTACATTCATTCCTATAGTGTCCCTTCTTTCCACACCCATAACAGGTAACATCTGCCTTGTTTCTCATCTCAGGAGCAGCTTGAACCATAGCAAGAGGTCGGGCTCTACAATCCTTAGCTAGGTGTCCCATCTTAGAGCAATTCTTGCACATTACAGTACATCGACCAGAATGATGCTTGTAACATCGGTTACATTTGGGTGCATCTCCATTGTAGTTCTTCTTGTCTCCATCTCCCATGGCATAAGCTCTAGTAGTTAGTTGTCGCTTGTTTCGACGATCATTACCCTTAGAGTGATCGTCCCTCTTTCTCTTTCCATTCTTATCTTTCTCAGCTTCTTCCAATGCCAAAGAATCCATCAATTGTTGAGCAATAGTAATAGCCTCATGAATGCTTGCAGGCTTAGCAGAAATCACGTCGTTCCTTGTAGCTACCGGCAATCCATCGGTATACCTCTCGATCTTTTGGGTCTCAGTCCTAACCATATCGGGACAAAGTCAGGCCAACTCTCGATAACGGCGATTGTACGTTGCCATATCGGTACCTTTCACTTTGTGATTCCAGAACTCAATTTCCAACTTCTTAATCTCATTTCTTGGGCAGTAAGTCTGAATCAACAAAGACTTAAATTGCTCCCAAGTCATAGCATAAGCCATATCACTCCCAACCGAGTTACGGTAATTGTTCCACCAAGTTAAGGCTTCATCCTTGAAAGTAAAAGAAGCAAACTTTACCTTCGCATTCTCCGCACAACCACTGACATTAAACACTGACTTAGTCTTCTCAATCCACCTAACCAAGTAAACCACTCCTTCAGTTCCACCAAACTCAATCGGTCCACAAATCTTAAACTCCTTGTAGTGACATCCATTTGCACGAACAGGTGGAAATGTTCCAGCAGAATTGTTGGAATGATTTGACTCAGCTAGTAGCTCAGCAACTCGTTGCTCCACAAGTTGATTGATCATTGCTTGATCCACAGTAGGTGCATTAAGTGGAACATGATCATTGTCTCCTTGAACATCAACATTCTGATTCCTGTTGTTGCGGTTAGTAGTGTCCAGGTTATCAGGAGTAGGGGTCTCAACATTTCGAGCTGGATGGCGTCCTCGACGCCTAGGGGTAGTCGTTGCAGGTCCAGTTCTGGTAGCTCTAACAGGGTTTCTTCGTGGGGCCATTGATCTGAAACATCATATAAGTTTGTGAGTCTCCGATAGGACTTATCATGTGCTCAACAAGAATTAAATCAACGAAGCCAAGTCACGGAAAGAATAGCAACAATACACCATGGAACATCAATAAAACGAATAAGGACTTAATTTCCATAACACCCAAAATCACATAATACCATATACTAATAACCATCAACCATACAATAGCGATCTAACATCGTTCCAACTAACGGATAACACAAAGCGTACTAATCGTTCCACAAGAGACGAATACTGAACAAAATGCATCAAAACGTGATAAATAGCTTTTCTAACCGAACACTCCTCGGTTAAGAAAGCAACAAGACAACATAAACCAATCAGCTAGCCACGCTGCTGACGGAGTCTACTCAACTCCTGCCTCAAGCCATCAAGATCCCTCCATAACGATCCTAGCTCAACGCTATGGGTGTCTCGGTCTCCCTTGAGGTCAGCCACCTCCTTCTCCAGCTCGGCATTCCTTTGCCATAGCTTGCGGTCGGCCTCTCGAGCTGTAACAAAACCTCGCTGTAAACTGTCGATATGCTCATGCACCTCCATCAAAACTCTCCTCATCTCAGTAGTCCTGCCCACAACCACAGTCATATCCACTCTCAGATCCGCTATGAACTCTCCAATAACCCTCTCAAGTCGATCAGATACACGTGCAACTCTCTCACTAAGCTCAGTAATCCGAGCCCACAACCTACCAATCTCACCTAACTCTGCATGCTCAGCAGAAACCTCAGAAGATGCATCCGACCCAACGGGACTACCAGGTGGTAACTCAAACAAAAACGGATGATCAGGTGAATCAGGCTCAATCGGATGTACAGGTGAATTAGGCTCCTCAGCCTGAGCTAGTGGTACTAACACATCATCATCAGGTATCTCATCCTCCTGAGGGTCATCCTCCTCCTCAGGGTCATCATCATCACCCTGCTCAACCTCCTGAGGGTCATCCTCCCGCTCAGGGTCATCAGCCTCATCCTCACCCTCGTACTCCTCCTCCTCCTCATCGGAAGAGTACATCATCAATCGTCGTCTCCTACTAGGTAAACCATGTGGTGAAGGGGTAGGTGATCTAGGACGACGACGCAATGATGTGGGTGGCGCCTCAGACAGAAGAGAATGAGCATCAATCTGTAAAGGTGGTGAAGTAGGGCGTACCGACATGCGTGCCGTAGCTCGGTGGGCAAAGCGTGGTGCCACACGAGCCAAAGCCTGATGAAGAGTAAGCTGCCTCGATGTACCAGGGAGCCCTAGAGAAGATGAGGGTCCCTGCGTAGATGCAGCAGGTAGTGCTGAAGTAGAAGCTGCCTGTGACACAATAGCTGAAGATATGGCCATCTGGTAAGGGTCATCAGATGCCATAGTGAACTGTGTAGGTAAAACTGGTGCAGTAAGGATGTCCTCGACGACATCAGGCATATGGGAGGCCATAGTCTGTGACAACGGCGTAGGGTAGGTGTAAGTGTTTCAAAAGCAACTAAACCACGAACTCAAAATACCATATCAAAAAAATCATCATATAATTCCCAATCATATATATCAAGAAATATTTAAAATACCGCATTACTAAAACCATTCTCAAAACAATTAAGCCATATAATTCCTCAAAAACGCATATAATTCCTCAAAAACGCATCATATCACTAAATCAATAAACCTCAAATCCTCAAATCATCTCAAGAAATCCCAAATCTCTAATCATCTCAAATATCTCATAATACCTCAATAATAAACAATGATGCTTCGGCTTGGCGGGCTGGCGGGCAATGGTCGGGGATCGTTTTCTATAAAAATTCGGTTATAGTTTAGGTGTCTATTTACCTAGTTCTCTATAACCTTGGCTCTGATACCAATCTGTAACACCCCCAAAATTTGGTACAGCGGAAGACTCAACAAGCTTTCGGGGTGCTACGGGGATTGGTATCCAAACACAAGACATAAAAGAACGAGATAAAGTAAACAAGGTAAAATACAACCACACGGGGTTTTAAAGTTTACATTATCCCAAAATCATCCAAAGTCAGGCCCAAAAGAAATAAATATAGGTCCACAACAGTTATCAGAGTTTTAGAAATATAGATCCATAACCGGTGCCCAATTGCCAAGCCTCCAATCCCAAGCATCCGCAGAACATCACTTAATTACCTGAGAAAACGTGCTAAAAGTCAGCTTTCGCTGGTGAGATCATAGGTTTAGATTCTTAATTCAATATAGTGGACATATACGCAAAACGCTTGCTAGCTAGACTAGGGCTCAATCATCCAACCAAAATAATCCAACCAAAACAAATCATCCCTATAGGTGCACGCTATAGCTCAAATCAATCCAATCAATAGCTTACCTAGCTCAAGTCTAGGCCTCGCTCTATAATCAATCCAATAGCTTACCTAGATCTAGTCTAGGCCTCGCTCAATATGTATGCGTAAGGATACGGCATACCCAACATTCGTAAGGATACGACCAGTGTTCTGAAAGGCTCAAGGCGCACTAAGACGCAAAGGGGGCCAAAGAGCCTCGAGTCGAAGCGCATTCCAAGGCGCGGGATTCATGAATGCGAGGCGCACTAAAAGCATTAAGTTTTTTTATAACATATGTGACCATTTATGTAGCTTAAATAATACAAAATAACATTAAAATACTTAATGCATAACACATATTGCCATTATAAATATTAAAATGGATCGGTTGTCACTTCTAAAACGGATCAACTCTTTGGCACGATGACCTATATAGAAATTAAAATCCATATCAGGCTAAATATGCTTGTGTCCTACACTTGTAGCTTACATCTAACAAAGCTCACAATTTAACCAAAATATCAAGCAAGCAATATATTAATATTCAATGCACAACGCTACATTTTCATGATAATATGTCGTAAAAAAAATACTTAATGAAACAAAATAACTTATTAAAGAAAATTTCAATCAATAAAATAAATATAAAATCAATTCAAATTTACAAATCATATAAATACTCACCAATGACTTAAAAAGGCCAATGTATTATATCTTAAAAAAAAAAAAAAAAAAAAAAAAAACCCTCAAGGCGCAAAATATGGCCTAGGCGCAAAAATCCCCCAAGGCGCAAAGGCGCAAAAAGCGCCAAGGCGCGCGATTTTTTGGGGAGTCATGCATGTTGTGCACCTCGAGTCAAAAAAAGCCCCAAGGCTAGCGCCTTGTGCGCCTTAGCGCCTAGGCGCGCCTTAGGCGCGATTTTGACAACTTTGGATACGACATGTTTAACTTACCTAGATCTAGTCTAGGCCTCGTTGTTTAGCTTACCTAGCTCTAGGCTAGGCCTCGCTCTATAGCCAATCAAATAGCTTACCTAGTTCGGGGACTAGGCCTCGCTCAACAACCAAATCAATAGCTTACCTAGCTCAAGTCTAGGCCTCGCTCAATAACCGAATCAATAGCTTACCTAGATCTAGTCTAGGCCTCGCTCTACCTAGTTCTATAAGCATAGCAAGTTTTGAGATCAAAAAGCGATAATAGTCCACATAAAACATTTGCACGTTTCTCACCCCAAGTATTGAAAACAAAGTTCAAGAGTAAAAGTGGGGCTATGACTCACCTCAAGTCCAGAAAATAGCAAGACGAGGTAGGTAGAAATAAGACGTATGATAACTCACGAAACAACAACTACGGACTTGGCACGACCTAACAATATTAACTCTTTCAGAAATCATTTCCTCAAATATATAATATTCCCAAACCCGGACGAGAATCCGTTTTATTTCCGAAAATCCATTTCGTATTAGTTTGGTGTATTTGCGTTTGGTATCCATACGGGTGGTGGGTCGACTCAAAACAACCAAAGAGAGATCACATATAGCAAGATAAAATAAACTATAGATCTAATATTAGCCCAATATATCATTTAAATAAATCGCCAAAGCTTACCAAATCCGTCGATTTGATAATCCTCATATTTATTTACGTAATATACCGTTCCAAGATTACACCCAATATAAAGCACATATAAAGCACATAGCACATAATTACTATATAGTATATATCATAGTTTAATAAATTCCTCATATATATCGTCAAATTGGCCAGATTTCCCGATATATACACTCGCAATCTATTACACTTTACATATACTACAACCTATGGGCGTCGTAAGATACGATGCCCACTAATATATTCGTTTCATAAAGCCAATAACCCGACTCAACCTTACGGTTAAGTGGTTATTTACTTATAGAAAACATCTATATTAGTCGTCATATATCCGTGACAACACGAATGTCGCAAATAATAACTTACCTGGACCCGAGTGACAACAATTTCGCCTAACTCAATAAGTTTATTCGTTATATATCCGAAATGACTTTTTATTAAACGTTTCATAATTGTCGGTTGTTTCCCGTTTTATAACACAATTTTTATAATAGTAATACGTTTAATAATATTACGCTACTTTCGTAGCCTAATATATATCTAATCGTATTATTTATAATACGACTCGTGATTATTATTATTATTAATATACGCGTTTATATAGTTATATATACGTTATTCACGTATATACTTTCATATAAACGTTCATATTATCAATAATTATTATTACGAGTTTTATTATTCTCGTTTCAATTTTAATAGTTATTGAGTTATACGAAATGGTCATATGTCCGAGTCATGACTCTCGGCTCATTGTCCAAGTCCAATAATAAACAAAAGTCATAAATAACAAATCTCCGTCCAATCACAATCTCAAACCACGGGCTACAACAATAAGGTCCGACTACGGTACCCGACTAACCTATCTCCGTCAATCTAACGACCGTCTCACAATCGGTCCTCAATCACACTTACCAATCGACAACAACTTCACAATACCAAAAACCATATCCAATTCGACCCATATGCATACGGCCGAGAAATAAATACCACAACAACAAATATAAACAAGTTCACAATTATACAAATAATTGTAACACCCCCAATTCATGGATGCAGCGGAATTCGAACTGGGTGTTACTTGACGGCACAATAGTCACAATAATAGAAAACGAACTCTAATTGAGTCGTTTTAAAAAGGTTTATCATTCAAATTATATAAATATCAGAGATTACAAAATGAGGTCCCAATTGGTTCCATGTTTACAAATCACATTAAGTGAGTTTTTGAATGATAAGTAAATTTATAGCCCTCTTGAGTATCCGTGTCCTTCCGTGCCATCCTTGATCGTCATGAACCTGAAATACATGTTTGAGAGGTCAACACAAAGGTTGAGTGATATTCATAGAGTTTGTTAAATCGTTTGAACACAATATGTTGGTAGTGTGAGTTATAGGCTCACACCAATGTTTGGAAAACAAAACAGGTAGGCTACGTTATTATACGCCCGGAACAGTTATTATACACTAAGCTTATGACACCATAACGTTAACGTGTACCAATATCGATCGGCAGATTTATCCCGGTAGGTACTTTGCTAACATACCTAAATCTCAAATATTAATGCATTTGTTTGAACTTAGTCAATACAAATGGGATTCGTCAATCCCAATAGGCCTATTCACAATATTTGCGCTCACTATTGCTAGTGATTAAATGGTTCATAATAAGGGATCTCAGTTTAGCAAGGCTGGTACTTAGTGATAATAAAACAATCAGGCAAGCATACAATTTAAAAACATTGTGCTCGGTTAAAAATAGCATGTATTCCCCCCAAGGGTTTGTAAAACAATTAAGTAATGGAAAGTGGGGCTATGAACTCACCTTAAGTAAGATAGCAAGTAATGAATGTAACGGTTGAATCGTGAAGGTTTCTACGAGTAACCTATAATAGAATGTTGCGACTTAGGATCGAAGTAAAGAATATAACGGAGTGCCTATATATATATCTTGCATTTAGTCCATGATGTGGTATGATGTATATTGTATGTCCTTGAAAGAAAAGATTCATGAACATGTATGTTTTGTATATCGTTTACTACCGTTCGGGCTGACATATTTCAGAAGTCATGTTAGTAAGCATTCGAGGAGCCAGGACACTTTAACTCATAAATCCACAACTCATCTCGACGGCTTACATAATGAACTCCTCACATGAGGCTCCCTACTATTGTAGTAGTTGATAAAATATATAGATATAAGTTTTGAACTAAAAAGTTACATGTCCGATATTTGGATAAACTTAGGAAAGTTTATTAGTACATGAAGATTGTTATTAGGGTATGTTTCATAAGTCTTGTATGACCATTTTCTCTTGGTAAAATCTCATGGTTCCTTTAGATGAAGTAGATCCAAGTTGCTTGTTCATGTTATCGCCTAATTCATTGTTTCATGTTTACGCCTATGTAAGTTGGTATGATCATTTCGTCATGGCCTAGCCATGACCCTTAGTCCTTGTTTCAAGGTCATGAGACACAACCTTGGCTCTATCCATGGTGGTGGTCTTGATTATAGGTCATAAGACCCCTTTGGTCTTCATAAACCATAACCTATATGTAATGACTTTGTCTAAAAATGGGCTGTTTAGAATTTGAAGAAATTTATCACTCGGAATGCGTTTTCAGGGCTCGAGCTTCTTTATTCCTGAACGAAAACGTCGTTCCGGACAACTTTCGTGTTTTAACTTTTTGATGAATCGGACCAGAAGTGGGACTTTCAAAAAGTCAGAATGCGATTCAGTAAGGTTTAGGCAGTTTTGCCGGAAATCTTTGGTAACTTCAAATGGGCGTAACTTTTGACTCGTATACTCGTTTTAGGTGGTTCAAATTTCTATGGTTTCCTTGTTAAGTCCTCTACTGTAATATGTAATGATCCAATATCATAATTTTACCATTTCGGTCGTGGTTTTCCAAGAAAGTCACTAGTTTACTTGTTTGAATAACATAAGTTACATATATGTATCAATACTTGTTTTACTCACTTTTATACATCATGGACATGAATACAAGACATAATATAGCATGAATAATATGTAAATAACATGAACATGATTATTCAACAAGAAGCATGTTAGGGTTTGGCTTACAACTTTTGGCTTTCAAAGATGAAAGGAAGTTAACATGTAAGGATAGGACATTGATAGACTTTAGCTTCACCCTTTGCAATCTATGATAAACCGAGGTTATTTGAAGATTATAACGACACCTTCTTGAAGTCCAAAGCTATTTGAAGATTATAACGACGTCTTTTTGGAGACTTTAAAGTTATAACAACTTTTCTTAGAAAATTTCCAAGATTGAAGATCAAACACTAGTTTTCTTTCAAAAACTAGTTAACTTTCTTACAAAATATAAGAAAAGTGCCTTAGGTTTTAGGACTTGAAGGTTATAAGAAGGTGTGGTGCAAGAAATATCATGTGTTTAGCTTGGTATTTATAGGGTAAGAAAAATAGCTAACCATATATTGGGTTAGAGTTTAACCATGGTTAGTTAAGACACTTGTAATGATCCTAGAGATCAATGGTCAAGATCAAGCCACACCATGGTGACTCCCCCCCCAAATGGCGGTTTCAATAAGCTAGGGAGGGTGAGGTGTGCCTTGCTTGATATTATCCAAGATATTGGATGAGTTTTGACTCCGGGAAATGCCAATCGTAAATGATTAAGCCTCAAAACGTAAAACCGGGTGTCGTAAAATTATGGAATTTGAAAGTATTGTTAAACATGTCCATATGTTCCATAATAAAATATAAAATGAGTGGTAGGTTCCATTTGGGTGGTAAAACCCTGCTAAAAACTGGAAACACGGGTCTAAAACGCGTAATACGTAAAATGTACGAATATTGCGTAAAAGTGAGAGAAGTAAAATATTACTTTTCTAATAGGTTATAAATGATTTAAAATGACTTATAATGTCTAGACTGGGCTCAGTCTAGTGTCGGTTGGTATTAAATGTCTTTTAGACATCAAACCGTAAGCCTAAAAATCACGAAATGACTTATAACATCAAGGGATGATTTTTGGTCAATGGAGGAGGGGAAAAATATGTTGACTTTTTCTAATAAGTTGAAAACTCAAATCGTCTTAGAAACACGTTTTGTGGTCTAACGGTTAATCGCCCATACGGTTAAGCGTGCTCATGCGAGAATAGTACTGGCTTGGGTGACCTGCCGGGAAGTCTTTGGTCATGTTTTTCTCAGTCACGATTAATTCTCAAATAAATCATGAGTGTGTCAAACATTTTTCTGATGCGGGGTCACTTAACGCGGTCGAGTTTCGTTGTACGTAGAATTTTTGAATGACGTTTTACCATAAAACGTGTAATTCCTTAATAACTTTCACGAAAATGATCTGACGAATGTCAAACATTTTTCTTTGCCATGGAAATGATTTATCACTCGAGAATATCAAATAAAAATCAACTTTCGGGAAAGTTTCGAGAAAAATGAATAGTAAAAGTGAATAGTGAAATTTTCCGGGAATGGTAATTAACCTGAAATTGCGAATTGTTACAGTCTCTACCCCTTACGGGGAACTTCGTCCCGAAGTTCTATGTGTGTCATGTGTTGGATTGGTGTCGATAAAGATGTGTGGTTACTTATGAGGACCAAAGTCTGGAATTACTAGTGATGTAGTTTGATTTGTCTCAGAATATGGTGTGTCAATAGAGATTGATAACATGGTTGAATATCAGTAGAGATCCATATAATAGTCGAATATCAAAGAAAATTGATATAGCAGTCGATTATTAATAGAAATTGATATAGTAGTTGTACAGAAATTGATATAGTTAAATATCAAAATGGAAATTGATATAGTTGTCAAGTATCAATAGCAATTGATATAACAGTTGAACAACAATAGCAATTTACATAGGAATCCAATAAATGGAAATTGGGATAGTAGTCGCAATCATAGTCTAGTAGGTAATCGGTTGTTGTACCTAGTGTTTATGTCATGGTTTGAAGCGATGTCGGTGAAAAGATAGGATTTCTTGTGGTGAATATAATGTAGGTATCATGCCATACCCGAGCAATGTAATGTAGGTATCATGCCATACCCGAGCAATGTAATGTAGGTATCAAGCCATACCCGAGCAATGTAATGTAGGTTGACTTCATACTTACGTTATTTCGGATACAAATAAGCCTACTTGTTTATAATTCTTTATTTACATAGAGAGGCATCCCAAACAATGTAAATAGAGGAATATAAACTTATGGTTCGGTGATTTACAATTTCTTTATTTAAATGAAAAGGCATCCCAATCCATTCAAATAATTACAAATCATCCTACTTAAGAATTCCCAACCCAACATTCATACTTAGCCGGTGAGTTACAAGGTAGTGTATTACGAGATGACACTGGTGTAACAAAAGTACAAGATGAATATTCAAACTTGTAAAGCTGATAAGGGTGCTTGTGGTGTAACTAAGGATGATTTGAGCTTTAAAAGTGCATCAAGATCTGTTAATGAGCTTGTGGTTGCAACGGTTGTGAAGATAATGATGGGATATGTTGATGAACAAAAGTGTATAGTGTATTCCTAACATTAATATTGGTAGAGATGTCAAGTTTGCTTTAAAATTTTAAGAGATTTTAAATGTTTATTACGGAATGGTATCCTTAGGACCTAAACAGGATAGTACTTCTACAGGATGAAGAGAAGAATTGATAACTATCCCAAGATAGTAGTTCGGATCTCATAAATGAAAACTTTCAAGAATGAAGTTAGGTGGTACAAATAAGGTGTTAAGATTTCGCTGAGTGGTAAGACACTATCATGTCTCTAGATTGTTTTAATGAATTTTGGTGGTTTATCGAGTTCATGTAGGAAATTAACCTGAACATAACCCTAGCACAACTATTCTCAGTATTTGAAAATTTTAAGTCGAATATAGTTAGTCAGACTATATTCCACTGTCCCTAGGTTAAATATAGGTGACTAGTCTATATTTAGCCAAGGTTCGATAAAATTTTCAAATACCTAAATTAGGTATACTTTTGATATGTCCGTTGCTTTCGGGAAACTGTCCACTAAACAAGGGCGATGTCAAACCCTTCAATTGCAAGTCCCGGCCATACAAGACTTGTAACGTATGTTTTCATATTCCATTGCATAGAAGATACTACGGGTAGGTACGTGTGGAAAGTAAGTTTTAAGTAATTCTAAAATAGAACATACTAGGCCAGGATCACGAATTTTTAATAATGAAGGTTTCATAAGAAAACTTTGATGAATGTAGAGCTGAACTTCAGCTTTTGTAGGTAATGGATTTGTTTGTCCTTTAAAAATCTCATATTTCTATTTAGAAATCGATAGATTGTGATGGGTTTTTGATGTCATATGAAATGATATTGATGATGTGATGGAATAATTCCAGAGACCATTACGCAAATCACAATGTTTCGGAAGTAGATTAGACCATTGTGCAATTCACAATGTCTAAGAAGTAGGTTAGACCATTGTGTGACTCAAAAAATTTGAGAAATAATTAAGACCATTGTATAATACAATGTCTTGGAAAATAGGAAAGACCATTGCAATCAGTTACAATGTCTTGGACATAAAATGTTAAGAACATGATTAGGAGAATGTGGTTGTGTCGTAATGCCCTAGAGTAGGCATACGCAGATATGTTTAGTCCATTGTTTAGATAAATGATTGAAAATAAACCGAGTTTATATATCAATATACCAATATGTTCATGTAATATAAAATGCTTACGGGGAAATGCTCAATTATGTTTAGGGTACATATATTAATATGCAATTATGTTTGTGTAGCATAAAAATGTCTACGGGGAAATGCTCCAAAATGGGTATATATGAATATACTAATATGTTTGTGTATCATAACATGCTTACTAAGTCCATAATCGTCTGGAGGATGGAAGACACGGAGAGTGGAAGGCTATAAAAATGTTTTTGCTTGTATATGTAGTTATAGTTTAGGTCTCAATTAGACCCGTTTCTCTATAACCATGGCTCTGGTACCAATCTGTAACACCCCCAATTCATGGATGCAGCGGAATTCGAACTGGGTGTTACTTGACGGCACAATAGTCACAATAATAGAAAACGAACTCTAATTGAGTCGTTTTAAAAAGGTTTATCATTCAAATTATATAAATATCAGAGATTACAAAATGAGGTCCCAATTGGTTCCATGTTTACAAATCACATTAAGTGAGTTTTTGAATGATAAGTAAATTTATAGCCCTCTTGAGTATCCGTGTCCTTCCGTGCCATCCTTGATCGTCATGAACCTGAAATACATGTTTGAGAGGTCAACACAAAGGTTGAGTGATATTCATAGAGTTTGTTAAATCGTTTGAACACAATATGTTGGTAGTGTGAGTTATAGGCTCACACCAATGTTTGGAAAACAAAACAGGTAGGCTACGTTATTATACGCCCGGAACAGTTATTATACACTAAGCTTATGACACCATAACGTTAACGTGTACCAATATCGATCGGCAGATTTATCCCGGTAGGTACTTTGCTAACATACCTAAATCTCAAATATTAATGCATTTGTTTGAACTTAGTCAATACAAATGGGATTCGTCAATCCCAATAGGCCTATTCACAATATTTGCGCTCACTATTGCTAGTGATTAAATGGTTCATAATAAGGGATCTCAGTTTAGCAAGGCTGGTACTTAGTGATAATAAAACAATCAGGCAAGCATACAATTTAAAAACATTGTGCTCGGTTAAAAATAGCATGTATTCCCCCCAAGGGTTTGTAAAACAATTAAGTAATGGAAAGTGGGGCTATGAACTCACCTTAAGTAAGATAGCAAGTAATGAATGTAACGGTTGAATCGTGAAGGTTTCTACGAGTAACCTATAATAGAATGTTGCGACTTAGGATCGAAGTAAAGAATATAACGGAGTGCCTATATATATATCTTGCATTTAGTCCATGATGTGGTATGATGTATATTGTATGTCCTTGAAAGAAAAGATTCATGAACATGTATGTTTTGTATATCGTTTACTACCGTTCGGGCTGACATATTTCAGAAGTCATGTTAGTAAGCGTTCGAGGAGCCAGGACACTTTAACTCATAAATCCACAACTCATCTCGACGGCTTACATAATGAACTCCTCACATGAGGCTCCCTACTATTGTAGTAGTTGATAAAATATATAGATATAAGTTTTGAACTAAAAAGTTACATGTCCGATATTTGGATAAACTTAGGAAAGTTTATTAGTACATGAAGATTGTTATTAGGGTATGTTTCATAAGTCTTGTATGACCATTTTCTCTTGGTAAAATCTCATGGTTCCTTTAGATGAAGTAGATCCAAGTTGCTTGTTCATGTTATCGCCTAATTCATTGTTTCATGTTTACGCCTATGTAAGTTGGTATGATCATTTCGTCATGGCCTAGCCATGACCCTTAGTCCTTGTTTCAAGGTCATGAGACACAACCTTGGCTCTATCCATGGTGGTGGTCTTGATTATAGGTCATAAGACCCCTTTGGTCTTCATAAACCATAACCTATATGTAATGACTTTGTCTAAAAATGGGCTGTTTAGAATTTGAAGAAATTTATCACTCGGAAAGCGTTTTCAGGGCTCGAGCTTCTTTGCTCCTGAACGAAAACGTCGTTCCGGACAACTTTCGTGTTTTAACTTTTTGATGAATCGGACCAGAAGTGGGACTTTCAAAAAGTCAGAATGCGATTCAGTAAGGTTTAGGCAGTTTTGCCGGAAATCTTTGGTAACTTCAAATGGGCGTAACTTTTGACTCGTATACTCGTTTTAGGTGGTTCAAATTGCTATGGTTTCCTTGTTAAGTCCTATACTGTAATATGTAATGATCCAATATCATAATTTTACCATTTCGGTCGTGGTTTTCCAAGAAAGTCACTAGTTTACTTGTTTGAATAACATAAGTTACATATGTGTATCAATACTTGTTTTACTCACTTTTATACATCATGGACATGAATACAAGACATAATATAGCATGAATAATATGTAAATAACATGAACATGATTATTCAACAAGAAGCATGTTAGGGTTTGGCTTACAACTTTTGGCTTTCAAAGATGAAAGGAAGTTAACATGTAAGGATAGGACATTGATAGACTTTAGCTTCACCCTTTGCAATCTATGATAAACCGAGGTTATTTGAAGATTATAACGACGCCTTCTTGAAGTCCAAAGCTATTTGAAGATTATAACGACGTCTTTTTGGAGACTTTAAAGTTATAACAACTTTTCTTAGAAAATTTCAAAGATTGAAGATCAAACACTAGTTTTCTTTCAAAAACTAGTTAACTTTCTTACAAAATATAAGAAAAGTGCCTTAGGTTTTAGGACTTGAAGGTTATAAGAAGGTGTGGTGCAAGAAATATCATGTGTTTAGCTTGGTATTTATAGGGTAAGAAAAATAGCTAACCATATATTGGGTTAGAGTTTAACCATGGTTAGTTAAGACACTTGTAATGATCCTAGAGATCAATGGTCAAGATCAAGCCACACCATGGTGACTCCCCCCCCCAAATGGCGGTTTCAATAAGCTAGGGAGGGTGAGGTGTGCCTTGCTTGATATTATCCAAGATATTGGATGAGTTTTGACTCCGGGAAATGCCAATCGTAAATGATTAAGCCTCAAAACGTAAAACCGGGTGTCGTAAAATTATGGAATTTGAAAGTATTGTTAAACATGTCCATATGTTCCATAATAAAATATAAAATGAGTGGTAGGTTCCATTTGGGTGGTAAAACCCTGCTAAAAACTGGAAACACGGGTCTAAAACGCGTAATACGTAAAATGTACGAATATTGCGTAAAAGTGAGAGAAGTAAAATATTACTTTTCTAATAGGTTATAAATGATTTAAAATGACTTATAATGTCTAGACTGGGCTCAGTCTAGTGTCGGTTGGTATTAAATGTCTTTTAGACATCAAACCGTAAGCCTAAAAATCACGAAATGACTTATAACATCAAGGGATGATTTTTGGTCAATGGAGGAGGGGAAAAATATGTTGACTTTTTCTAATAAGTTGAAAACTCAAATCGTCTTAGAAACGCGTTTTGTGGTCTAACGGTTAATCGCCCATACGGTTAAGCGTGCTCATGCGAGAATAGTACTGGCTTGGGTGACCTGCCGGGAAGTCTTTGGTCATGTTTTTCTCAGTCACGATTAATTCTCAAATAAATCATGAGTGTGTCAAACATTTTTCTGATGCGGGGTCACTTAACGCGGTCGAGTTTCGTTGTACGTAGAATTTCTGAATGACGTTTTACCCTAAAACGTGTAATTCCTTAATAACTTTCACGAAAATGATCTGACGAATGTCAAACATTTTTCTTTGCCATGGAAATGATTTATCACTCGAGAATATCAAATAAAAATCAACTTTCGGGAAAGTTTCGAGAAAAATGAATAGTAAAAGTGAATAGTGAAATTTTCCGGGAATGGTAATTAACCTGAAATTGCGAATTGTTACAATAATAACATTAACAAAGTTAATGTGTGGGTCGGTTTACCAAGCCGACCCGAGCCCTCGACTCACTTGAGTCTCGGCTCCGAACCGCGAGTCACTTGAACTCGAATCCAACATCATATAGCTCACAAGAGCTAAACCAAGTAATCATGTAAACCATTCGACCCAAATGGTCAATTCGGTAACCAAGTGGTACTCGGCTAAAAGCCGCGACCCTCATGGGTCGAACCACATTACCATACAAGCCAAAGGCTCGAACCACACTCAACGAGAACCCCTTGAGGGTCTCGGTATGGCCAAAGAGCACAAGAAGGAACCCCGAGACCACATGGTCTCGGCTAGCATCGGATCGAGGTTTACCACACCCTCGACAACCAAACAACTAATCAATCAATCATCCTCAAAGGACCATAGCCACACAGGGGCTCGAATCAAGAAAATAAGCCGAGAGCTTTGCTCTCGGTTCCGAGTCAACCACGACCCAACCATGAACCCGGATACCAAACTATCTTTTAATCACAAAAACAATCATTTCCATTCAAAAACCAATTCGATTCTCCATAAAATCATTCGTGTAGCCACGAATAGAACCAATTCGTGGCTCCCAAAACTCTTGAAAAAGCTTCACCTCACCTTCTAAATCCTCCAAACGTTCGGATCTAGAAAACTACCACAACTTCGAATGGATAACTATAGATTTGATGGTGTTAATGATGGTTTTAGGGTGCGTTTCTTATACCAAAAGAAAGAGGGGAAGGAGAGGAGTAAAATGGTGGTGTTAGTTTTGTTGTGGGGTCGGAGACACGGTGGTGGTGGCCGAATAAGTGGTCGGCGGCTAGGGTTTTGGTGTGGGGGAGGAGATGAGATGAAAGAGAGAGAGATGGGTGGATGTTTGTGTTTGTGTTGTGTGTGTGGGTAAAAACCAAACCAACACACCCTTTTGTTAACTTTTTTTTTAAAAAAAAAAAAAAAAAAGTATATTAATAATAAGAATAATAATAATAATAGTAGTAATAATAAGGATATTATTACGGTGGAGCGGGTAACGCGGTTAAATGTAAAAACATGTGGCCCGAACCCGAACTCATTTTAAAACTTTAATATCACTCGAGAACCTCTCGTAAATAATTAAAAATATATATCGGACTCGTTAAGACGAATCATAAAATTGTCGTTAGGTAACCCTAGTGCCAAAGTCAACGTAGTACCAAGTGAGAATTCAAATATACATCACCGATCGTATAATCAAAAATGAATTATGAACATAATTCACGAATTCCATAACGTCATTAAATAAAATATCCATAAAATAGGTCTTACAAGTTCGTTGTGAAATGAAAATTTCAAATAAAAATTATACACGAACTTAAATTGAAATGCGGGTTTTTAAAATAGCTCCCTAAACTGCCGGTTGTCACAAAGAGACAATAGCTCACATTGGATGACAATCACACCAGTCAACTTAGTTACATAAACCAACGTAATTCATTGTCATTTATATGTGTTCTTTCTTGACATTTCACAACGTCCAACACGGTTATATTTAAGCATAGTCATTTCTCACATAATGACAAACCGTTCGATTATTAGCAATATGAATTAATAACAAGTACTGATGATTATTCATCTTTCTAGAATAACAAATAGCTTGATTATTTGCGCCAATATTCACAACAGAATATTTGCAACATCCAAACTTTCAATATTCGATACAAAATCGAGCGACTTGTTTATTCTCATGTTACAAAATTAGTTGCACAAAACCGCACCAACAAACATTAAATAGGCACTACTTTGCCACAATATTTTGCACCAAATGAAACAAACAATTTTGCGTTGAACATTGTACAAAAATTCGCATAATTTTGTATTATAACAACAAAAAAATGTTGTACCAAACAACATCCAATCAACACAAATATTAGCACAAAAAAATATATAAGACGCTTGAAAAAAATTTTGTGCTAAAATACAAACTGCGATCATCTGATTCTTCCGTTTAAGCTCACCTTTTTATTAATTATTATTATTATTTTTGTTTTTTTTCCCGAAACCAAGTTTAAGATGTTTCATTGTTACCTAATCACCGAAAAAAATAGATGCATAACTCATTTGTTTCCATGCGAAAAACACAGTTTTTCATGACATCGCGGTTGTGACAACATACCAGTCCAAACGGAAATGATGTACCAAAATAAATAATGTGACCAAATGGTTCACCCATTTAAAGTTTACCAAACAAAGAACGCATTTCCCATCAATGTGTAGTTGTGACAACAAATTCTCCAAAATGAATTGTTGTACCAAAATACTTTGTCACCAAACGGTTCACCAATTTCGATTCAAACTTTACAAAAATAAATTTTAAAGTCTTAGAGTGCAACATAATGGAATTGGAATCAAAACTCATTCGTTTACTATACGAACAACGCACTTTTTCCCACGAGTGCATGGTTAAAATTTTGGATTTCAAATAGCACCAAAATTCTCATTCCGCAAGAATGAGTTTAATCACAACATTAAGTCATGAAACCAATACTAGTTACACAAATCAGTATCATGACAAGATTTCGGCCAACATGCTTTGCACTCTCTATTTTTTTTTTCAAAATCCAAATGTATACAAAATTTTTCGTTTACGGTATTATCATCCGTAAATTAGTCCTTTGCAATTATTACCATCTACACACATAAATTTCATTAGATAAAAGTCCTAATGAAACAAACCAAGTAAGATGATACACGAAGATGCCAAATATAGGACTGTTTATCTTGATTAAGTGACTCAAACTATTCAAGATCAATTTTGAATACTAAAAATCTTCTCTGGATTTTAGACAATATGGATTCAAATAAACTTGATATATCCCTATTGTGTACACACAGTAGACAAAACTAAAGTCCACAAAACCGTTTGTCACCCAAAACATAACATGCCATTTATTGATAATCATCAATACGTTTAAACTCGTCAAATAATTTGACTAAGAAAGAAAAACCGTTATGTATTGTTTAACAAAATTGTAATCTTGTTTTCAAGATTCCATTAGTATAAACATTAGTAGTCAGATGCTTAACATTTACAACAGTATTCATACAATTTCAGAAATTGTGCTCAAGGCTTCATAAACTTAGGCATGTGACTCGTGAAAACACATAATTAATTAAACAATAATAGGTTCTCATTGTATTTCCACCGCTTATTTATCCAACAACATGCAGCACACCGTTACTAAATATGGATCCTATAATCGAATGGCAATTTCAAATTATGTCTTATATCCATTTACAAATTAAAAGCTTCCATATGTCATATATATTTTCTAATATATATAAACCGTCCAAAACATCTTACAGCCAACTATTAACATGTAATTTGTTAATCAATATTATTACTTAAAAGAACAAGGATATCCATTAGGTAACATGGACCCCAAAAAGACACAGATATAAGTCGAAAAGTTTTCAAACCATGTTCTAAACCAACTATGTTATTATTACTTAAATCAACATCAGCCTCAAATAGCAAAATAAAATCTGTCTTAAGATTGTAGTCTATATGTGTATTGCTATTAGAGATAAATAAAAAATAATATAGAACATGAAGCGTAAAAGGCGATACCTTAATTCTTTTGATTATTGAGACTCAAAAACACAAGGAAAATGTTGAGGCCTGTGATGAACACAGTTTCCTTAAGACAGATTCGTCCTCTCCACGGTGCTTGAAAATCGTGAAAGTCTATCTCCCAGGATACAACAATAACGGATAACTCCATTAGCACAAACGGGTTATCAAGGCGAACCAAAACCGTGTCTTCCCTCTATTACAAACCGGATACACAAGAAAGATGAATGGTAATAAAAGGAGAGGAGTTAAGAGTTGTGTTTTTTTTTCTGTGTATTTAGACAAATGAGAAAAGCTCTCATTTAAAGGGAGAGGGGATCAAGGAAAAAGGGTCACATTAATTAACAAAATTAATCTTACTAATGTCACATAAATAAAAATTAATCATACATTAATTTTATTCTTAATCCATATTAATATTTTTTAAATGACACAATCAATTGTCATTCAAACTTTTACCAATATTTCCAACAAAAACATGCCTAAAAAGTCTTCCCAACTGTATTCCTTTCTCATGTTTAACAGTTGTGCTTGTCTCCTCTAAAAATTGAATTCCTTTCTTTTTGTAAAACACATTAGTTTACAACAACTTTGGGCCTTTTTGCAATATTCTGTTTCATTTTGTCTTGTGTTAGTCATTATACTTTTGTGCAACTGGAGTTAGTAAAAAATGGCCTTTTTGCAACAACTTTGGGCCTTTTTGCAATATACTGTTTGGTTCATTTTTTGACTCGTTTTGTTCGTAGCTAAGTTTTCAAAGCTTATCCTCTTGACTTGTTAATTACAAAAACAAAATCAGCCAAGTTTTAACTTTTAAGTTAGCTAATTGTATATTGAGCTCTACTATATGTCCAAATTTGCTTAATCATAAACACTGTAGTGTTTCTTTGGCAGCAAATTTAAAGACCGATTATTAGAAAAACTAATCACTTGTATAAAAAATCGTACATGCGAGACAACATTATGTGAATCCCACTTGAGTAATCTTGAACATCTTGAATTTGCTTCATTGTTTTACGTTTGAAGTAAAAAAGAAATGTGGTCAAAGCATGTTATTATTGGATAAGATGACACTAACAGTAAAGGCCAAATTATTCAACAAAGCTTTGTGGATGGGTTAGAATTTTTTTCACAAAGAAGCTTGTTATTATTCACTGACGTTTTCTCATTAAGCTCCATTATTAATCTGGAGTGTTTTTGAGTTTTAACAATCAAACAAACATTAATAATGTGTCCTATTTCCTTCAGAAATCTTACTGTTCATATGCACACTATCACTTATGTGCTTATGATGTTCATTTTCATGTTAGCAAAAACCAGTGCTAATGATTTCAACAAATCAAGAGAAGCAAAAGCTTTGCATGCAACTAATTGGTGGGGAGATAGAAATGCTTCTTCAGATCATTGTACTTGGCCTTATATTAGTTGCAATGAAGAAGGAAGTGTCATTGGGATATACTTTTACTGTGATTATAATGAAGGTCTAGGTGATCTGGGAAGCCTCAACTTCGCTTCATTTCCAAACCTTGAGAGACTTTCTATTGACAAATGCCAACTTAAAGGGAGCATCCCAGAGCAGATTGGTTTGCTATCCAACTTAACATCTCTTTCGCTTTAGTGGTAATCATTTTTTTGGAAAAGCACTTTCTATTGATGGAGGGCGATATCACAAGTGTGCGTCGTTGCAGAAACTTAGAATACTTGGACATTAGTGGTAATCATTTTTTTGGAAAAGCACTTAATTATGACGACTTCCCAAATTTATTGTTTTTAAATCAGTCTCATAATCATCTTAATGGAGAAATGGGTTGGCCATCCAATAATCTGACAGGTAGACAATCAGAAACCAATGAACATAAGCGAAGGAAACAGCACATACCCCGTTTGACCGTCTTTCTTCCTATTATCCTTGGACTTTGCTTCTTAGTGCTTGCGCGCTTATTTTACAATCGTCAAAAGGCTACTACAAAGAGAATACAGCCAGAAATCACAAAACATGGAGACGTATGCTCGATATTGAATTATGATGGAACAATTGCGTATGAAGACTTCATCACAGCTACAGAGGATTTTGACCTCAAATACTGCATTGGAACCGGTGGCTATGGTAGTGTTTACGAAGCAAAACTGCCTAACGGTCAAACATTTGCATTGAAAAAACTTCACAGGTATGAAGCTAAGCAACCAGGATTCAACCAGAGCTTCAAGAATGAGGTCCAAGCGTTAACCAGCCTAAGACACAAAAGCATTGTGAAACTCTATGGGTTCTGTTTGCATAACAAATGCAACTTCCTTGTATATGAATACATGGAAAAAGGGAGCCTATTTTGTGCATTGTGTAACGATGAATTAGCTGTTGAAGTGGATTGGATGAAGAGAGTGAACATAATCAAAGATGTAGCCCATGCTTTAGCTTACATGCATCACGATTGCAATCCTCCTATCGTTCATAGAGACATATCTAGCAATAACATTCTTCTAAACTCTGAAATGGAAGGATTTGTTGCCGACTTTGGCGCAGCCAGATTGCTTGACCCCGATTCATCCAACCAAACAGTCATCGCAGGAACTTTGGGATACATTGCTCCTGGTAGTTACTTCTACGCACTGTTACGCTTCTTAAGTTTAATTACGTCTAGCTAGTAGCAGCTAAACTTTGCTAACATTCTTTTTTGTATATGATCATTCAGAAGTTGCATATAGTATGATTGTGAATGAAAAATGTGACGTGTATAGCTTTGGAGTGGTGGCACTTGAAACAATTGGAGGGAAACATCCCGGAGAGCTTCTTTCATACTTCAACTCTTCTACCAGTCATGGTACAATGTTGGAAAGTATATTGGACCAGCGTCTCTCTTACCCAACAGACAGGTTGATAGAAAAGGAAATTTTGCGTGTTTGTCATGTGGTACTAGCATGCATACTCACAGATCCAAAGGCTCGGCCAACAATGAGAGAAGTTTCACAGGAACTATCACGTTGAGGGTATTATTCAGTCAATCTCAAAGCTTCATCATATCCTGAAGTAGACCTGAACAGTTGCACTTTTGAAGTTCTGCATATTGGTAAAATAATTTGTCAGTGGTGTAGTTATATTTAAGGGATAATTACCAAAACGGATCAGTCGCCAAGAGCACATTCCTTGAATAGATGTTTTTAAATCACTTTCCTCCAGCGGATCAGAGCAACTTGGCGACTGAGCGACTCAACAAGAAACTCTCACGTGTCCGATTATTTTATATTAAAAGGACATAAAGTGAAATATATGTGTAAGGTATATTGTATAGGGCAACTTGTACTTTTTGAGCAACTTGTATTGAGCAACTTTTTTCTTAATTCAATTTTATATTATCTTATCTACCCTAATCCTCAATTAACATCCCTTCTATCCTCACTTATTTACACATTTCTTATATCCTTCAAACACACATTAATCTTCTACCATCTTGACCACCACCAATCCTCCTCACAACCACTGTACCTTTCCACAACCCCCGATGTTAACCAACTCTTGAAGTTATATAATTGGTTTATGAGGTATTGTTTTTGATGACGTATAGTCTATATTCGGGCCACGAACCCAAATGATAAACATTACTAACGCCCAAGCCCATCACGAGTGGGCTATCATAACAATGATTTGGGCCGGTATGTCAAATGGTTTGGGCTCACGAAAGCCCAAGCCCAAAGTTATTTATAGTTGTGATATGGATATCTCTTATTTAAAGGATATATATCCATGCCGGATATACACTAAAGAGTGAGGCGCACGTATCCAACAAGGATTCTGTACCTATATAAACAATATCATAACTCTCGATAAAGGTACGACTCACAACCCTAAACTCTTCTACATAGCCCTAAAAACCGATTACTTACTCTCACGCCAGAGGATAATCATGGGAGACAATCCCACGATGTAGCCTCTCGTAATTTTCCCAACGGTTAGTAAATACTTACAAGTTATTACGTTATTAAATACCCACTTTTACGTATGACAATTTTTTTTTTATTATATACGACTTGATATATAAATCACAACGGTAAAATTGTGAATTATCTTTTGCTTAGAAACGTTGCTTGCACACAAACCTAGATAGTCTAAATTATCGCGAATATATATATTAAAAACGTTTATATTTTTATAATATACGTTTCGTATATTTAAGGTACAATATTTATATATTCCCGGAGCCTACGAAAATTCCCGAGATCACTCATTAATATTAATTGATCGTAACCCGACTCTCAAAACACACCAGGTGGGCCCCGTTAACTCATTGGGCCTTAAACCCACTTAACAAACCAACCGGACCCCTTTTAAATTTTTCTTTCTTTTTCTTGTTGGACCGACAACACAAGCCCAGCCCACCTTGTATTTTTTTTTCTTTTCTTTCCTTCTTTGTCCTAGTCGCGACACACACACAAAACACCTATATTATTAACGATTTCTACACATAGCGTACATCTATTATGGCATGTCTCGTCTCCCCTTGTGCCATAGAAACAAAATTAATACTAAATACTCACACACTCGCTCGTTTACTGCCTTGAATAAACCCAAAGTAAAACTACAAACTCACCTTGTAGCGATAAGCCAAAACGTGGCATGATTCTTCCTAGCACCTCCCATACTTCCCAATCACAACCAAACGAACTCTAAACGTTATGACATGGTCAAGAATGAACAGAAACGAAATCTTACATGATACAACCTTGTACAAAACCGATTGGATATCCTTTGTGGCAATACTATTCGTTCTCACATGCATGCTCTAACACATGTGATATCAACCCGTTTCTACCCTTCAAACTCACTATATAAAACCATACATGCAATCACAAAACATCACATTACACTTAAACACTATAATTATTAACGACAAGAAGCTTTGGAGGACAAACGGATCACCAAGAGTACCACACCTCACAACGAACCTTAGAAGCCAAGCTTGGAGCCTCTTGAACCTTGGTGGAAGGATAAACGAACCACGAAGCCATTGAACCATTACACGATCCCTACACGTTGTTTTACTCCACCTTTGAAAGGTGAGGTGAGACTTTAGTTTCCTTCTTATTTCATATTTATATGTAACAATTCGCAATTTCAGGTTAATTACCATTCCCGGAAAATTTCACTATTCACTTTTACTATTCATTTTTCCCGAAACTTTCCCGAAAGTTGATTTTTATTTGATATTCTCGAGTGATAAATCATTTCCATGGCAAATTCAATGTTTGACATTCGTCAGATCATTTTCGTGAAAGTTATTAAGGAATTACACGTTTTAGGGTAAAACGTCATTCAGAAATTCTACGTACAACGAAACTCGACCGCGTTAAGTGACCCCGCATCAGAAAAATGTTTGACACACTCATGATTTATTTGAGAATTAATTGTGACTGAGAAAAACATGACCAAAGACTTCCCGGCAGGTCACCCAAGCCAGTACTATTCTCACATGAGCACGCTTAACCGTATGGGCGATTAACCGTTAGACCACAAAACGCGTTTCTAACACGATTTGAGTTTTCAACTTATTAGAAAAAGTCAACATATTTTTCCCTCCTCCATTGACCAAAAATCATCCCTTGATGTTATAAGTCATTTCGTGATTTTTAGGCTTACGGTTTGAAGTCTAAAAGACATTTAATACCAACCGACACTAGACTGAGCCCAGTCTAGACATTATATGTCATTTTAAATCATTTATAACCTATTAGAAAAGTAATATTTTACTTTTCTCAATTTTACGCAATATTCGTACATTTTACGTATTACGCGTTTTAGACCCGTGTTTCCAGTTTTAGCAGGGTTTTAGCACCCCAATGGAACCTACCACTCATTTTATATTTTATTATGGAGTATAATGACATGTTTAACCATTCTTCCAAGTTTCGTATTTTTACGATACCCGATTTTAAGTTTCATGACTTAACGACTTACCGTTAGCGATTACCGGGACCAAAACTCACTCCGTAAGCTAGATAATACCAAGTTTAAGTACCTAATCACCCTAACCATCTTATGAACGTGTATAAGGGTGATTCACCATGCCATGTGCCTAAGTTATAAGTCTTGATCTATTGGATTGGTTACATGTGTTAAACTTGGTCTCCAAGTGTTGGAAAATATCCTAAATACTTGCACCTCTTTAAGGCAACTTCCTAGCACCTTCCTAGCACCTCCTCAAGGCCTTATATAACCCTCTCCTCACCCTTTGGTCGTTCATACCATCACAAACACAAACACATTCATGATTTTCTCTCTACTTCAAGTTTTATGCAAGAAATCAAGAGCAATATCAACACATAAACCATAGTTTGGTTTTGATTCATCAAGCTACTTCAAATCCTTTGAAACTCTTGGTGATTCTCTTGAGTTTAGATCCACTCAAGTCACCTCAACCTTCATCATCCATCTTTCAAGATTACAAGGGTAGAAAGATTGCATGAAGTGAAGTGGGTTGAAGCAAGTCTATCAAAGTCCTATCCTTACATGTTAACTTCCTTTCATCTTTGAAAGCCAAAAGTTGTAAGCCAAACCCTAACATGATTCTTGTTAAATAATCATATTCATGTTATTTACATATTATTTGTGCTATATTATGTCTTGTATTCATGTCCATGATGTATAAAAGTGAGTAAAACAAGTTATTGTACATGATTGATAAGACAAGTTACTATAACAAGCAAACTAGTGACTTTCTTGGTAAGACCTGATCAAAATGGTAAAAATATGATATTTGATCATTACATATTACAGTAGAGGACTTAACAAGGAAACCGTAGCAACTTGAACCACCCAAAACGAGTATACGAGTCAAAAGTTACGCCCATTTGAAGTTACCAAAACTTTGCGGCAAACTGCCAAATACCATTCTGATCAAATTTGGGTTTTGAAAGTCACACTTCTGGTCCGATTCATCAAAAAGTTAAAACACGAAAGTTGTCCGGAACGACGTTTTCATTCAGGGACAAAGAAGCTCGAGCCCTAAAAACGCTTTCCGAGTGATAAAATTCTTCAAATTCTAAACAGCCCATTTTTAGGCGAAAGTCACTAGATTATGGTTATACTTTAAAAGGAACAAGAGGTCTTATGACCTATAATCAAGACCACAACCATGGCTAGAGCCAAGGTTGAGTCTCATGACCTTGGAACAAGGACCAAAGGTCATGGCTAGGCCATGACGAAATGACTATGTAAGATTACTTAGGCGAAAACATGAAACAAAGTATTGGCGATAACTTGAACAAGCAACTTGGATCTACTTCATCTAAAGGAACCATGAGATATTACAAAGAGAAAATGGTCATACAAAACTTATGAAACTACCCCTAATAACAATCTTCATGTACTAATAAACTTTCCTAAGTTTATTCAAATATCGGACATGTAACTTTTCGGATCAAAACTTATACTTTATCAACTACTACAATAGTAGGGAGCCTCATGTGAGGAGTTCATTATGTAAGCCGTCGAGTTGAGTTGTGGATTTACGAGTTAAAGTGTCCTGGCTCCTCGAACGCTTACTAACATGACTTCTGAATTATGTCGGCCCGAACGGTAGTAAACGATATACAAAACATACATGTTCATGAATCTTTTCTTTCAAAGACTTACATTATACATCATACCACATCATGGGCTAAATGCAAGATATATATATATAGGCACTACTTCATATTCTTTACTCCGATCCTAAGTCGCAACATTCGATTATAGGTTGCTCGTAGAAACCTTCATGATTCAACCGTTACATTCATTACTTGCTATCTTACTTAAGGTGAGTTCATAGCCCCACTTTACATTACTTCAATGTTTTACAAACCCTTGGGGGGAATACATGCTATTATTTTTCTACTCGAACACAATGCTTTCTACTGTATGCTATTCGACTATGTTTTATTATCACTAAGTAACATCCTTGCCAAACCAAGATCCCTTATTATGAACCATTTAATCACTTGCGAGGGTTACTTGCAAGTGAGCGCGAATATTGTGAATAGGCCTATTGGGATTGACGAATCCCATTTGTATTGACTAAGTTCAAACAAATGCATTAATATTTGAAACATTAGGTATGACGGCAAAGTACCTACCGGGATAAATCTGCCGATCGATATTGGTACACGTTAACGTTTTGGTGTCATAAGCTTAGTGAATTAATAACCTTTCCGGGCATATAACAACGTAGCCCATCTTTGTTTTCCAAACATTGGTGTGAGTCTATAGCTCACACTACCAACATATTGTGTTCAAACGATTTAACTACAAACACTACGATTATTGTGTTCAACGATTTACTACCAACACATTGTGTTCAAACATTAAACAAACTCTATGAATATCACTCAACCTTTGTGTTGACTTCTCAAGCATGTATTTCAGGTTCATGACGATCAAGGATGGCACGGAAGGGCACGGATACTCAAGAGGGCTATAAATTTTATTATCATTCAAAAACTCATTTATTATACATTGTAAACATGGAACCATTTGGGACCTCATTTTGTTATCTCTGATATTTATATAATTTGAATGATAAATCTTTTAAAACGACTCAATTGGAGTTCGTTTTCTATTATTGTGACTATTGTGCCGTCGAGTAACACCCAGTTCGAATTCCGCTGCAACCATGAATTGGGGGTGTTACAGATTGGTACCAGAGCCATGGTTATAGAGAAACGGGTCTAATTGAGACCTAAACTATAACTACAACTACAAGCAAAATCATTTTTATAGCCTTCCGCTCTCCGTGTCTTCCATCCTCCAGATGGACTTAGTAAGCATGTTATGCTACACAAACATATTAGTATATTGATATATACACACTAAGCATTTTATGCTACATGAACACATATTAGTATATTGATATATACACACTAAGCATTTTATGCTACATGAACACATATAAGTATATTGATATATACACACTAAGCATTTTATGCTACATGAACACATATTAGTATATTGATATATACACACTAAGCATTTTATGCTACATGAACACATATAAGTATATTGATATATACACACTAGGCATTTTATGCTACATAAACACATATAAGTATATTGATATATACACACTAGGCATTTTATGCTACATGAACATATTAGTATATTGATATATAAACTCGGTTTATTTTCAATCATTTATCTAAACAATGAACTAAACATATCTGTGTATGCCTATTCTAAGGCATTTCGACATAACCACACTCTCCCAATCATGTTCCTACTCCAACATTCATTTTCCAAGACATTGTGAGATACAATGGTCTCATTCATTTTTCAAGACATTGTGAGATACAATGGTCTCATTCATTTTTCAAGACATTGTGAGATACAATGGCCTCATTCATTTTCCAAGACATTGTGAGATACAATGGTCTCATTCATTTTCCAAGACATTGTATGATACAATGGTCTTAATCATTTCTCAAATGTTTTGAGTCACCTAATGGTTTAACCTACTTCCCAGACATTGTGAATTGCACAATGGTCTAACCTACTTCCGAGACATTGTGATTTGTGCAATGGTCTCTGGAATTATTTCACGACCTCATCAATATCATTTCTTATGATATCAAAAACCCATCACAATCTAACGATTTCCAAACAAGAAATATGAGATTTCTAAAGGACAAACTAATCCATCATCGACAAAAGCTGAACTTTCTCTACATTCATCAAAGTTTTCTGATGAAACCTTCATTATTAAAAGTTCGTGATCCTGGCCAAGTATGTTCTATTTTAGAACTACTTAAAACTTCCTTTCCATACGTATCTACCCTTACTACCTTCTATGCAATGGAATATGAAAACATACGTTACAAGTCTTGTATGGACGGGACTTACAACTTAAGGGTTGACATCGCCTTTGTTTAGTGAACAGTTTCCCAAAACCAACGGACATATCACAAGTATACCTAATTTAGGTATTTGAAAATTTTATCGAACCTTGGCTAAATATAGACTAGTCACCTATATTTAACCTAGGGACAGTGGAATATAGTCTGACTAACTATATTCGACTTAAAATTTTCAAATACTGAGAGTAGTTGTACTAGGGTTATGTTTAGGTTGATTTCCTACATGAACACGATAAACCACCAGAATACATTAAAACAATCTAGAGACACGATAGTGTCTTACCACTCAGCAAAATCTTAACACCTTATTTGTATGATCTAAATTCATTCTTGAAAGTTTTCATTTATGAGATAATCCGAACTACTATCTTGGGATAGTTATCAATTATTCTCTTCATCCTGTAGAAGTACCATCCTGTTTAGGATACCATTCCATCATAAACTTTTAAAATCTCTTAAGATTTTCAAAACAAACTCAACATCTATACCTAAGAGTATTAATGTTAAGCATACACTACATCAACATATCATAACATTATCTTCACAACCGTTGGAACCACAAGCTCATTAACAGATCTTGATGCACTTTTAAAGCTCAAATCATCCTTAGTTACACCACAAGCACCCTTATCAGCTTTACAAGTTTGAATATTCATCTTGTACTTTTGGAACACCAGTATCATCTCGTAATACACTACCTTGTAACTCACCGGCTAATTGTGAATGTTGTGTTGGGAATTCTTAAGTAGGATGATTTGTAATTATTTGAATGGATTGGGATGCCTTTTCATTTAAATAAAGAAATTGTAAATCGCCGAACCATAAGTTTATAATTCCGTATTTACATTGTTTGGGATGCCTCTCTATGTAAATAAAGAATTATAAACAAGTGGGCTTATTTGTATCCGAAATAACATATGTATGAAGTCAATAAACACTAGGTACAACAACAGATTACCTACTATGCTATGATTGCAACTACTATCCCAATTTCAATTGATATTCCACTACTATATCAATTTCCATTTATTGGATTCCTATGTAAATTGCTATTGTTGTTCAACTGTTATATCAATTGCTATTGATACTTGACAACTATATCAATTTCCATTTTGATATTTAACTATATCAATTTCTGTACAACTACTATATCAATTTCTATTAATAATCGACTGCTATATCAATTTTCTTTGATATTCGACTATTATATGGATCTCTACTGATATTCCACCATGTTATCAATCTCTATTGACACACCATATTCTGAGACAAATCAAACTACATCACTAGTAATTCCAGACTTTGGTCCTCATAAGTAACCACACATCTTTATCGACACCACTCCAACATATGACACACATAGAACTTCGGGACGAAGTTCCCCGTAAGGGGTAGAGACTGTAACAATTCGCAATTTCAGGTTAATTACCATTCCCGGAAAATTTCACTATTCACTTTTACTATTCATTTTTCCCAAAACTTTCCCGAAAGTTGATTTTTATTTGATATTCTCGAGTGATAAATCATTTCCATGGCAAATTAAATGTTTGACATTCGTCAGATCATTTTCGTGAAAGTTATTAAGGAATTACACGTTTTAGGGTAAAACGTCATTCAGAAATTCTACGTACAACGAAACTCGACCGCGTTAAGTGACCCCGCATCAGAAAAATGTTTGACACACTCATGATTTATTTGAGAATTAATTGTGACTGAGAAAAACATGACCAAAGACTTCCCGGCAGGTCACCCAAGCCAGTACTATTCTCACATGAGCACGCTTAACCGTATGGGCGATTAACCGTTAGACCACAAAACGCGTTTCTAACACGATTTGAGTTTTCAACTTATTAGAAAAAGTCAACATATTTTTCCCTCCTCCATTGACCAAAAATCATCCCTTGATGTTATAAGTCATTTCGTGATTTTTAGGCTTACGGTTTGAAGTCTAAAAGACATTTAATACCAACCGACACTAGACTGAGCCCAGTCTAGACATTATATGTCATTTTAAATCATTTATAACCTATTAGAAAAGTAATATTTTACTTTTCTCAATTTTACGCAATATTCGTACATTTTACGTATTACGCGTTTTAGACCCGTGTTTCCAGTTTTAGCAGGGTTTTAGCACCCCAATAGAACCTACCACTCATTTTATATTTTATTATGGAGTATAATGACATGTTTAACCATTCTTCCAAGTTTCGTATTTTTACGATACCCGATTTTAAGTTTCATGACTTAACGACTTACCGTTAGCGATTACCGGGACCAAAACTCACTCCGTAAGCTAGATAATACCAAGTTTAAGTACCTAATCACCCTAACCATCTTATGAACGTGTATAAGGGTGATTCACCATGCCATGTGCCTAAGTTATAAGTCTTGATCTATTGGATTGGTTACATGTGTTAAACTTGGTCTCCAAGTGTTGGAAAATATCCTAAATACTTGCACCTCTTTAAGGCAACTTCCTAGCACCTTCCTAGCACCTCCTCAAGGCCTTATATAACCCTCTCCTCACCCTTTGGTCGTTCATACCATCACAAACACAAACACATTCATGATTTTCTCTCTACTTCAAGTTTTATGCAAGAAATCAAGAGCAATATCAACACATAAACCATAGTTTGGTTTTGATTCATCAAGCTACTTCAAATCCTTTGAAACTCTTGGTGATTCTCTTGAGTTTAGATCCACTCAAGTCACCTCAACCTTCATCATCCATCTTTCAAGATTACAAGGGTAGAAAGATTGCATGAAGTGAAGTGGGTTGAAGCAAGTCTATCAAAGTCCTATCCTTACATGTTAACTTCCTTTCATCTTTGAAAGCCAAAAGTTGTAAGCCAAACCCTAACATGATTCTTGTTAAATAATCATATTCATGTTATTTACATATTATTTGTGCTATATTATGTCTTGTATTCATGTCCATGATGTATAAAAGTGAGTAAAACAAGTTATTGTACATGATTGATAAGACAAGTTACTATAACAATCAAACTAGTGACTTTCTTGGTAAGACCTGATGAAAATGGTAAAAATATGATATTTGATCATTACATATTACAGTAGAGGACTTAACAAGGAAACCGTAGAAACTTGAACCACCCAAAACGAGTATACGAGTCAAAAGTTACGCCCATTTGAAGTTACCAAAACTTTGCGGCAAACTGCCAAATACCATTCTGATCAAATTTGGGTTTTGAAAGTCACACTTCTGGTCCGATTCATCAAAAAGTTAAAACACGAAAGTTGTCCGGAACGACGTTTTCATTCAGGGACAAAGAAGCTCGAGCCCTAAAAACGCTTTCCGAGTGATAAAATTCTTCAAATTCTAAACAGCCCATTTTTAGGCGAAAGTCACTAGATTATGGTTATACTTTAAAAGGAACAAGAGGTCTTATGACCTATAATCAAGACCACAACCATGGCTAGAGCCAAGGTTGAGTCTCATGACCTTGGAACAAGGACCAAAGGTCATGGCTAGGCCATGACGAAATGACTATGTAAGATTACTTAGGCGAAAACATGAAACAAAGTATTGGCGATAACTTGAACAAGCAACTTGGATCTACTTCATCTAAAGGAACCATGAGATATTACAAAGAGAAAATGGTCATACAAAACTTATGAAACTACCCCTAATAACAATCTTCATGTACTAATAAACTTTCCTAAGTTTATTCAAATATCGGACATGTAACTTTTCGGATCAAAACTTATACTTTATCAACTACTACAATAGTAGGGAGCCTCATGTGAGGAGTTCATTATGTAAGCCGTCGAGTTAAGTTGTGGATTTACGAGTTAAAGTGTCCTGGCTCCTCGAACGCTTACTAACATGACTTCTGAATTATGTCGGCCCGAACGGTAGTAAACGATATACAAAACATACATGTTCATGAATCTTTTCTTTCAAAGACTTACATTATACATCATACCACATCATGGGCTAAATGCAAGATATATATATATATATATAGGCACTACTTCATATTCTTTACTCCGATCCTAAGTCGCAACATTCGATTATAGGTTGCTCGTAGAAACCTTCATGATTCAACCGTTACATTCATTACTTGCTATCTTACTTAAGGTGAGTTCATAGCCCCACTTTACATTACTTCAATGTTTTACAAACCCTTGGGGGGAATACATGCTATTATTTTTCTACTCGAACACAATGCTTTCTACTGTATGCTATTCGACTATGTTTTGTTATCACTAAGTAACATCCTTGCCAAACCAAGATCCCTTATTATGAACCATTTAATCACTTGCGAGGGTTACTTGCAAGTGAGCGCGAATATTGTGAATAGGCCTATTGGGATTGACGAATCCCATTTGTATTGACTAAGTTCAAACAAATGCATTAATATTTGAAACATTAGGTATGACGGCAAAGTACCTACGTTTTGGTGTCATAAGCTTAGTGAATTAATAACCTTTCCGGGCATATAACAACGTAGCCCATCTTTGTTTTCCAAACATTGGTGTGAGTCTATAGCTCACACTACCAACATATTGTGTTCAAACGATTTAACTACAAACACTACGATTATTGTGTTCAACGATTTACTACCAACACATTGTGTTCAAACATTAAACAAACTCTATGAATATCACTCAACCTTTGTGTTGACCTCTCAAGCATGTATTTCAGGTTCATGACGATCAAGGATGGCACGGAAGGGCACGGATACTCAAGAGGGCTATAAATTTTATTATCATTCAAAAACTCATTTATTATACATTGTAAACATGGAACCATTTGGGACCTCATTTTGTTATCTCTGATATTTATATAATTTGAATGATAAATCTTTTAAAACGACTCAATTGGAGTTCGTTTTCTATTATTGTGACTATTGTGCCGTCGAGTAACACCCAGTTCGAGTTCCGCTGCAACCATGAATTGGGGGTGTTACATTATATACGTACGTCTCATTTTGCACAAACACTTGAAGCTCACAAATCGACAACCATAAAAACAACATGTATGTTTTACGTATCATACTACTTCTTTGATAAGTCATGAATGAGTATATATAAAAGATACGAAGTTATATTAACGAACACACTATAAAACTCACACGTTTCTAAGTCACTTTGGACCTATACGTACATACTAAAACACTTAGATTATTTTACAACTTCTATAAGTTATACTTATCACGTTTTTGCTTACATTTTGACCTTGCCATTTGAAAACTAGATACATGACCACGTTATTTTATAACTCGACCCCATTATCACCTTGGTAAACAATTGGGAAACACTTTTTATTCGACCATATGAGCTCGTTTAGCCTATTTGCCCGACCCCTTTCTACACGACCAAAACAGTTTTTATAAAACTAAATAAAGTTAACGTGGGCTTATCTTAAGCCCATTAAGCTTATGTGATACACTGGGCCTGGGAGCCCAACTCCAATGTTTTTAGCATCCTAAAATGAGTCCAAGGTCAGGCCCAAAGGTCTCGTAAGCCCAATGGATCTCAAATTATTAACGGGCCTTGTAATAATCTCGTTAATGCCCATTTATAAAAAATAAGCACTTTATAAGCTAATAAGCAGTTGAATTAAGTTACTTAGAGTATTCTGAGCTTATTGAAAAAGTATAAAAACTAAATTCCAAGTTTGGTGAAATTTGGACTAGATTTGCAAAATTTCTTAAACCGGGGACTAAAAGTGTAAACTTTGCAAACTTTGGGTCAAAACTGTAATTTCTGATTTTCTGGGTTAGAAACTGTAAATAATAAAACTTGGAGTTGAGAAATGTAAATATTGATACTTTTTGACCTAAAATATAAATTATATATATTTTTGGACTAACGGTGTAAAATATATATCGTTAGGGTTAAAAATGTAAATTTTGGAAACTTAAAGGAATTTTCAGTAAATATTATTTTATAAAAATAATATCAACCTTTTACATATATAAACATATAATTAAACTAAGACTTATATAAACATAAACTTATATATATATATATATATATATATATATATATATATATATATATATATATATATATATATATATATATATATATATATACGATATATATTCGTAATTATAATTAAACGATATAACGATACATTATTTATTTCTTGTAAAACGATACGTTTATTTTATTTCCGTTATAAAAACTAACTTTATATCAATCATCAATCATTTTTACTTACAATTTATATGTATATATAACTTTGTTTTTGAACTTTAAACATTTAAACGGACACAAGTTTTAATAACAAACTAAATGACTAATATTCGCGATAAAACCAGATTTAGACTATCAACTGAAACTTGCATTATCTTTTAGGTTGTGTTGTGTGAAGCCGTTTCCTTGCTTTGTTGAGACTACGATACCACTGTACTACTAAGGTGAGTTCATAGCCCACTCTTTAACTATTTTCCCGTGGGGGGATACATGCTTAAAACTCGAACACAAGTCTTTTATACCGGGTATTGAAATACCGTCAGGCCAATGTTATTTGCTTAAGTTACTATTGTCAGAAGTCCCTCGATCATGAACCTTAATCACTTGAAGGGTGAACGTAAATAATTGTGGATAGTACTATTAGTGATTGACAATCCTCGTTTGGTTGTTGGAGAAAACACCAGGCGCACTTTATTGTTCTTATAAATAGGTTATTGACAAATACCTATCTTTGGGGGCCTATTACTTACCATCATAATTCATATTTATGATTGGCTGTTAATCGTTGAGTATCATGAGCTTAAGGCAATAACAGGAACATTGATTTTTTTTTTACATATTGATTGTATGTGATTACAATACACTCTTAACTTGTGATTCAAACTCTTAAACTCAAACCTATGAATATCACTCAACTTTATGTTGACTTTAGCATGTTTATCTCAGGTAACTAAACAAGACGGATCTGGATGGCACGGAGTGGGCATAAGCATGACAAGAACCATAATAAATTACTTATTTTCCTTCAGAATAAAATACGTTCTTGAATTAATAAAGTCTTGTATATTTGGTATTTTGAAATAAATTAAACTTTAATACTTCACTTTGTGTTGCCTACTATAATTGTGACAAAGATCCTTGAAGTAATACCCCGAAAGTCTTCCGCTGACATGTTAAGTCTTCCGCTGTTATTAACGACTTCTGGGGGTGTTACAGATTGGTATTCAGAGCCACGGTTATAGAGAACCAGATGTTTTTAAACATTGGACTATAACTACACTTTAACTGGACCATTTTTACAAAATACCACTTCATGCCCTCCGTGCCTACATTCCAACATCTGGTAGAAAAGTTACTTCTCATTATTTCTTACTTATATAACTTGATATATGCTTACATGTTATGATTATGCTAATAACTATGTTTACTAATCGGGATTATTACAGTACCATGTCTTCCAAACCCAACTTCATTGTGTTGTTATCGGATTCGGAAACTGAGAGCTCTACACCTATTGTACCAACTCTTGCTCCAATGACTGTGTCACCTACAACAGACAAGAATAGGGAAAGTCAGCAATCCTTTACTTCACCTCAAGCATCATCTGGTCCAATCAGACGCAGCAAGCAAACTTCTCCATTCCAGCCTTATGAACCAGCCACTGCTGGAAAAGCTCTTTCATATGCTGAAGAAAAAGACATCTGGGATGATACTAAATGGAAAAAGGAAGTTGCTCCAACTGCAGAACCAGTGATACTACCTAGTATATTTTATCAGCAGACTACTACTGTACCAGTAACAATCAACAGTCCACCACCTGTGAAAACTTCCAGTACTCCTCTGCCTTATCAACCAAGGAATTACCAGATTCGTCCTACCTCCTCAGATCCTTACTATTATGCAAGAACCAACCATAAGGCTCGTAAGCGGGTCAATGCTCGCAAATGGTCATTTCTACTACCAATCCTTAAGTATTGGAGATCTCAAGAAGGTACTCCCACCAACAGAGAACTTGGTGAAAGATCATCATTTGCTGCATCTAAGATCCTTCCAGTCACTGGAGAACCCATTCACCATACCATACGACTCTTGGCAGCTAGGTTAGTAAGACATGAAGACAGGTTAGACGCCATTGCCACCTTGGTGAACAACATCCCTAATGAACTGATAGAAGTCATGTCAGCCGAGATAGAACAACTTGTGATGGGACACCTAGAGATGGGAACCATGATTGAACAACTAAGTACCCAATTCGGTGAAGCTATGGAATTCATCGGATTACTTTGCTCTGCTAAGACCATAAACAAGGACATCATGTGTGACATCGATCAAGCTCTCGACACCACAAGAGCCCAAGTCATGTCTCTGCGACGTGCACAACAAGAAACACAAGCTAGGGAGAGAGACCGAGACCAAATCATAGAAACCATGGCCGCCAAAATTCAGGAACTAGAACGTCATCTTGATGATAACCAAGGAAAACCCTAGAATGCCATAGATTGTCGACGTAGCCTCACCTACATCACAGTAATAACTTGTATTTGAATGTCCTAGAGATATGTCAACAAGAATAAATAAGTGATGTAAACTCAAAACGACAATCTAATCAATGATGTTATGTTTGCTTTATTTTCATGAGTGTTATGATATCGTATATTGCATCGTGATATATGTGACACTATTATAACTTTGAACCTATTGATGTTACTAAATAGTCTAACACAAGATGGTTATTATGAAAATTCTGAAAATATACTCTCATTTTTAGGAATATGGCACCTAAGAGAACCGCGACCACTACCTCAGCAGCAACCATGACCCCGGAAGAAATCCAACAAGCAATCACCAATGGAATCAATACAGCCTTAGCCGAACAAGCAAATGCTAACGCACAACCGGCAAGGAATGTTGCTCCCGCACCTCGCCAATGTACCTATAAAGATTTTATGGCTTGTCAGCCAACTTACTTCATGGGTACTGAAGGGATAACTAAACTCGCCCATTGGTTCGAGAGATGCGAAACAGTATTCCAAAGAAGTGGATGCTCAGAAAACAACAGGGTCACATTTGCCACAGGAACCTTAATGGATGACGCTTTGTCATGGTGGACCGCTACAACTCAAACTTTAGGTACAGAAGCAGCGTACCGACTCTCTTGAACGGAATTCAAAGCCAAGATCCTAAAGAAGTACTGTCCTCGATCCGAAATAAGGAAACTGGAAGACGAATTCCATATCCTTGCAGTCAAAGGAATCGATCTTAGGGCTTACAACAGGAGATTCCACGAGCTAATGGCATTATGTCCTTCTATCGTACCAGATTTAGAGAAAATTCTGGAGAAGTATATTGAAGGTCTTCCCCGGAATATTGAAGGAAACGTCACAGCATCCAATCCACCATCACTAGAAGTCGCAATGGAGTTAGCACAGAAACTCCTAGACCGCGAAATCAAGTGCAACGAACTCAAAAGAAAGCTCGATGACAGGAGAACCACCCACCATCAAAACCACAATCACTACCACAACGGCCATCGCAACAACAACCATCACCACAACAACAACAACTACAACAGGATCAACCAACAACAACACCAGAACAAGAACCCACATCATCAACAACAGAACCAACGACAAGAACCTCCTAAGATATTTACGGCAACCAATGGCAATGGATATCAAGGTATTAAGCCGCAGTGCAATCGATGCAAGCTCCATCACAATGGTGCTTGTACAGTAAAATGCCATAAATGCCAAAGGATAGGACATGCCACAAAAGATTGTAGGAACCCTGCTACCGGCAGCAACCTACAACCAATAGCACCAACATGTTACTCATGCGGAGAAACTGGACACTTCAAGAACCGCTGTCCAAAAGGAAATGGTCAGAACACTGCACGAGCAAGAGCATACGTGATGGGAAATGAAAATGAACCACAAAACCCCGACGTCGTCACGGGTACGTTCTTATTAAATCATTATAATGCTAGAGTATTATTTGATTCTGGAGCAGATAAGAGCTTCGTGTCCGATACGTTTGCCCCTTTCGTTAACTCTAACCCTTCTAAGCTAAACACCACATACGAGATAGAAATGGCCAATGGGAACTTAATTAGCACCAACTCTGTTTTAAAAGATTGTACCTTAACCCTCGTAGGAGAATCCTTTCCTATTGACCTGATGCCTGTCCAACTCGGTAGCTTTGATGCTATCATCGGAATGGATTGGTTATCCAAACATCATGCTAAGATTCATTGTGACGAGAAAGCCATACACATTCCTTTTAAGAATGAAACCCTCGTTATCCATGGCGACAAGAATAAAAACCGATACGGAATCATCTCATGCCTCAGAATGATAAAATACATGAACGAAGGATGTCATGTATTCGTGGTTCAGGTGACGGAAGGTAAGTTAACCGAGAAGCAACTTAAAGACGTACCTATCGTTAAAGAATTCCCCGAAGTATTTCCTGAAGATCTACCCGGTCTTCCACCGACTCGTCAAGTAGAGTTCCAAATTGAACTAGTGCCTGGAGCGGCACCAGTAGCAAAAGCACCTTACAGGTTGGCACCTTCCGAAATGGAGGAACTATCGGAACAACTAAAGGAATTATCCGATAAAGGTTTCATTAGACCAAGTTCATCACCTTGGGGAGCCCCAGTTCTATTTGTTAAAAAGAAAGACGGATCATTCCGAATGTGCATAGATTACCGAGAGTTAAACAAACTCACTATAAAGAACCGATATCCTTTACCTAGAATAGACGATTTGTTTGATCAATTACAAGGATCGAGTGTGTACTCGAAGATTGATCTAAGGTCGGGATACCATCAATTGAGAGTTCGGGAAGAAGATATTCCCAAGACAGCCTTCAGAACCCGTTATGGACACTATGAATTTCAGGTAATGCCATTTGGTCTAACAAACGCACCCGCCGTGTTTATGGACCTAATGAACCGAGTATGCAAGCCATATTTGGACAAATTCGTGATAGTATTCATAGACGACATTCTGATCTACTCTCGTAACAAAGAGGAACATGCCAATCATTTGAGAACAATCCTAGAGTTACTTAGAAAGGAAAAGTTGTACGCAAAATTCTCAAAATGCGACTTTTGGATTCCCACGGTGCAATTTTTGGGACACATAATCAGTAGTCAAGGTATCCACGTGGATCCAGCAAAGATAGAGGCAGTTAAAGAATGGTCATCACCTACAACTCCCACAAAAGTACGTCAATTTTTAGGTCTTGCAGGTTACTACCGGAGATTTATTGAAGGTTTCTCTAGAATCTCAAAACCATTGACTAAGTTGACCCAAAAGAACGAAAAGTACGTCTGGGGACAAGAAGCAGAATCAGCCTTCCAACTGTTAAAACAAAAGCTTTGTGAAGCTCCAATACTAGCATTGCCCGAAGGAAACAAAGATTTCGTGCTATATTGTGACGCTTCGTACCATGGTTTAGGTGCAGTTTTGATACAACGAGATAAGGTAATAGCTTATGCCTCACGTCAACTGAAGAAACATGAGGAAAATTACACAACCCATGATCTAGAACTAGGAGCAATAGTATTCGCTCTTAAGTTATGGAGACACTATCTATACGGCACTAAGTGTATCGTGTTTACAGATCACAAAAGTCTCCAACACATCCTAGATCAAAAGGATTTAAACATGAGGCAACGCCGTTGGTTAGAATTGCTTAGCGATTATGATTGTGAAATCCGTTATCACCCAGGAAAGGCTAATGTAGTAGCAGATGCACTAAGCCGAAAAGAAAGACTAAAACCTCTCAGGGTTAGATCGTTAGGCATGACTATTTGTTCACCCCTCCCAACACAAATCATTATCGCCCAGAGCGAAGCTCTCAAGAAAGAAAATCGACCAATTGAAAAGATTTTTGGTATGCCAGAAAACAAAAACGGATTTGTGAAAAGATCAAATGGAATGCTTTGTTTCAAGGAAAGAAGCTGGATTCCTCTCTTCGGAGGTATTCGTGACCTTATCATGCATGAGTCTCACAAATCAAAATACTCCATTCACCCACGTTCCGACAAGATGTACCAAGATCTTAAGAAACTATATTGGTGGCCGAACATGAAAGCCGACATCGCTGAGTACGTCAGTAAATGTCTAACATGTTCAAGAGTAAAAGTAGAATGCCAGAAACCCTTCGGATTACTCACCCAGCCCGAACTCCCCATATGGAAATGGGAACGTATTACAATGGACTTCATCACCAAACTTCCCAAAACCTCTACTGGCTACGATACGATATGGGTTATCGTTGATCGTCTCACCAAGTCAGCTCATTTCCTACCAATCAAAGAAACTGATGAAATGAACACACTTGCTCAGATTTATCTGAAAGAAATTGTGTCACGACATGGAGTGCCGATTTCCATTATATCAGATCGTGACAGTCGTTTCACGTCCCATTTTTGGAAATCATTGCAAAAAGCTTTAGGAACAAAGCTGGATATGAGCACAGCTTATCACCCACAAACCGATGGTCAAAGTGAGAGAACTATACAAACCTTAGAAGATATGCTACGTGCTTGTGTCATAGACTTCGGAAAAGGTTGGGACAAACACTTACCATTGGCAGAATTCTCGTATAACAACAGTTATCATACCAGTATCAAGGCAGCACCATTCGAAGCACTTTACGGTAGAAAGTGTAGATCACCCGTTTGCTGGGCAGAAGTCGGAGAAATACAACTCACGGGACCGTATCTAGTTCATGAGACAACCGAGAAAATCATCAAAATCAAACAACGTTTACAAACCGCTAGTGACAGACAGAAAAGTTACGCCGACCTAAAAAGAAAACCCATGGATTTTCAGATCGGAGATAAAGTTATGTTAAAAGTATCACCATGGAAAGGAATGATACGATTCGGAAAGAGGGGAAAGTTAAACCCAAGATACATCGGTCCATTCAAAATCCTAGGAAGAATTGGACCCATGGCATATAAACTTGAACTACCCGAGGAACTTAGCCGAATTCACAACACTTTTCATGTGTCAAATCTAGAGAAGTGTTTATCCGATGAATCTTTGGTCATTCCATTGAAAGAATTACAACTTGATGACAAACTCGTTTTTACCGAGGAACCAGTAGAAATCATGGATAGAGAAGTCAAACAACTGAAACAAAACCGTATCCCTATCATAAAAGTTCGTTGGAACTCTAAATGAGGACCAGAGTACACTTGGGAACGCGAGGACCAGATTCGCACCAAGTACTCACACCTCTTCTCTTAGACACCCTTGGCAACCCTCCTAAACTCGAATTCCGGGACGGAATTCACTGTAAGGTGTATGTACTGTAGCCTCTCGTAATTTTCCCAACGGTTAGTAAATACTTACAAGTTATTACGTTATTAAATACCCACTTTTACGTATGACAAAATTTTTTTTTATTATATACGACTTGATATATAAATCACAACGGTAAAATTGTGAATTATCTTTTGCTTAGAAACGTTGCTTGCACACAAACCTAGATAGTCTAAATTATCGCGAATATATATATTAAAAACGTTTATATTTTTATAATATACGTTTCGTATATTTAAGGTACAATATTTATATATTCCCGGAGCCTACGAAAATTCCCGAGATCACTCATTAATATTAATTGATCGTAACCCGACTCTCAAAACACACCAGGTGGGCCCCGTTAACTCATTGGGCCTTAAACCCACTTAACAAACCAACCGGACCCCTTTTAAATTTTTCTTTCTTTTTCTTGTTCGACCGACAACACAAGCCCAGCCCACCTTGTATTTTTTTTTCTTTTCTTTCCTTCTTTGTCCTAGTCGCGACACACACACAAAACACCTATATTATTAACGATTTCTACACATAGCGTACATCTATTATGGCATGTCTCGTCTCCCCTTGTGCCATAGAAACAAAATTAATACTAAATACTCACACACTCGCTCGTTTACTGCCTTGAATAAACCCAAAGTAAAACTACAAACTCACCTTGTAGCGATAAGCCAAAACGTGGCATGATTCTTCCTAGCACCTCCCATACTTCCCAATCACAACCAAACGAACTCTAAACGTTATGACATGGTCAAGAATGAACAGAAACGAAATCTTACATGATACAACCTTGTACAAAACTGATTGGATATCCTTTGTGGCAATACTATTCGTTCTCACATGCATGCTCTAACACATGTGATATCAACCCGTTTCTACCCTTCAAACTCACTATATAAAACCATACATGCAATCACAAAACATCACATTACACTTAAACACTATAATTATTAACGACAAGAAGCTTTGGAGGACAAACGGATCACCAAGAGTACCACACCTCACAACGAACCTTAGAAGCCAAGCTTGGAGCCTCTTGAACCTTGGTGGAAGGATAAACGAACCACGAAGCCATTGAACCATTACACGATCCCTACACGTTGTTTTACTCCACCTTTGAAAGGTGAGGTGAGACTTTAGTTTCCTTCTTATTTCATATTTATATACGTACGTCTCATTTTGCACAAACACTTGAAGCTCACAAATCGACAACCATAAAAACAACATGTATGTTTTACGTATCATACTACTTCTTTGATAAGTCATGAACGAGTATATATAAAAGATACGAAGTTATATTAACGAACACACTATAAAACTCACACGTTTCTAAGTCACTTTGGACCTATACGTACATACTAAAACACTTAGATTATTTTACAACTTCTATAAGTTATACTTATCACGTTTTTGCTTACATTTTGACCTTGCCATTTGAAAACTAGATACATGACCACGTTATTTTATAACTCGACCCCATTATCACCTTGGTAAACAATTGGGAAACACTTTTTATTCGACCATATGAGCTCGTTTAGCCTATTTGCCCGACCCCTTTCTACACGACCAAAACAGTTTTTATAAAACTAAATAAAGTTAACGTGGGCTTATCTTAAGCCCATTAAGCTTATGTGATACACTGGGCCTGGGAGCCCAACTCCAATGTTTTTAGCATCCTAAAATGAGTCCAAGGTCAGGCCCAAAGGTCTCGTAAGCCCAATGGATCTCAAATTATTAACGGGCCTTGTAATAATCTCGTTAAGGCCCATTTATCAAAAATAAGCACTTTATAAGCTAATAAGCAGTTGAATTAAGTTACTTAGAGTATTCTGAGCTTATTGAAAAAGTATAAAAACTAAATTCCAAGTTTGGTGAAATTTGGACTAGATTTGCAAAATTTCTTAAACCGGGGACTAAAAGTGTAAACTTTGCAAACTTTGGGTCAAAACTGTAATTTCTGATTTTCTGGGTTAGAAACTGTAAATAATAAAACTTGGAGTTGAGAAATGTAAATATTGATACTTTTTGACCTAAAATATAAATTATATATATTTTTGGACTAACGGTGTAAAATATATATCGTTAGGGTTAAAAATGTAAATTTTGGAAACTTAATGGAATTTTCAGTAAATATTATTTTATAAAAATAATATCAACCTTTTACATATATAAACATATAATTAAACTAAGACTTATATAAACATAAACTTATATATATATATACGATATATATTCGTAATTATAATTAAACGATATAACGATACATTATTTATTTCTTGTAAAACGATACGTTTATTTTATTTCCGTTATAAAAACTAACTTTATATCAATCATCAATCATTTTTACTTACAATTTATATGTATATATAACTTTGTTTTTGAACTTTAAACATTTAAACGGACACAAGTTTTAATAACAAACTGAATGACTAATATTAGCGATAAAACCAGATTTAGACTATCAACTGAAACTTGCATTATCTTTTAGGTTGTGTTGTGTGAAGCCGTTTCCTTGCTTTGTTGAGACTACGATACCACTGTACTACTAAGGTGAGTTCATAGCCCACTCTTTAACTATTTTCCCGTGGGGGGATACATGCTTAAAACTCGAACACAAGTCTTTTATACCGGGTATTGAAATACCGTCAGGCCAATGTTATTTGCTTAAGTTACTATTGTCAGAAGTCCCTCGATCATGAACCTTAATCACTTGAAGGGTAAACGTAAATAATTGTGGATAGTACTATTAGTGATTGACAATCCTCGTTTGGTTGTTGGAGAAAACACCAGGCGCACTTTATTGTTCTTATAAATAGGTTATTGACAAATACCTATCTTTGGGGGCCTATTACTTACCATCATAATTCATATTTATGATTGGCTGTTAATCGTTGAGTATCATGAGCTTAAGGCAATAATGTAACCACCCGTAATTTTTCAAACATTATTTTAATAATAAATTTCTATTTATTATTACCTAGTTAATTATTTGATCATATACGAGCTCACTCGACTAAATCACGGGAAGGTATCCCACGTACTATGACACATATTAACATTTGCAGACAATTTATTTTTATCATTAAATGTGAAATATTAATTTTCTGACATTTACTGATGATTGAAACTCAATAACGTGAAGTTATCTCGCGTCCTTTGAAAAATGAGCCCGCATGCGTACCGACACTACATTAGTCATGGTTTAAGTTCAATAAATACTTTTCCGAGTCAATAATAATATTTCTATATTACTTCTATAAAAACACTTACAAAAACGCGTTTTACACATTGTGCTAAAAAAAAATAAAAACACGCTCAACCTACCCGTCACCGTCGCATTAAACCTCAAACTACACACAATAATACTCAAAAAATATATATATATATATATATTTCCCTCCCTCTATTTTTTTTTGGTTTAAGCCGATCCACTCACAAGGACCATGATATGTCTTTTTCGTCTTTCGTCTTGGTATGTAACTACCTAGTACCCATTGGTTTCAAATTTCAACTAGTAAGACAAAGAATGCTATAAGCTAAACAAACCTCCTATGCATCATTGTAGCCCCACACCAAACCAAAAATTTCACAAACTTGGCTACACACCGATTAGTACATATTCGGTTGCGTTGTGGACATACACACTTAATGTTGAATATAAAAGAAATATCAAACCCATTAGTCACTTACATCAACCAAAGATTTAATCTTTTCTTCTCCTTTAAACTGTCGAGCAACACCACTCACAAACATACATTCACCAATTTTCTCATCTTAAGATTTAAGTGCATTTTTGGAAGGCTTTTGAGCAGCTTATTGGTTAATTGGTACTTTGGTGTTCTTGGGTCTATGTAATCGACAAAACCAACATAGCAATGTAAGCTTCTTCAAATCTTAAAACTTTTGAGTTACTATATTTAAATTGGTACTAATATTGCGTATGTTAAAATTATTGTAAATAAACCAAGTTTAGTGAATTACAAATTTGTTTCCTAGAACTTGTAGTAATCGACTAATATGAAAAATAAATGAAAGATTTGTGTCACCAAGCTTGTGTGATGATTTTGGTTCAAGAACAAATTAACCAGAACACTTAAAATGAGCTATGGCTTATTCCCTTATAAATCGACTCATATATATAGCTTTTGAGCTTATTTCGTTCTTATTCACTCCAATTAATAAAAAGAGGAATTAAAAAAAAATAATAATAATGTGAAAGACTTTAAGTTTTGGCTCATTTCGTACATAAAATGTGTAAAAAGTTTAATCCGCGGCCTCTTTGCCTCATTTTTTAAAAACATGTAAAAAGTCTAATCCGCGGCATCTTTGGCTCATTTTTGAAAAACATGTAAAAAGTCTAATCCGCGGCGTCTTTGGCTCATTTTTGAAAAACATGTAAAAAGTCTAATCCGCGGCGTCTTTGGCTCATTTTTGAAAAACATGTAAAAAGTCTAATCCGCGGCGTCTTTGGCTCATTTTTGAAAAACATGTAAAAAGTCTAATCCGCGGCGTCGTTGGCTCATTTTTGATCTAATTGTCTATTTTTGGCTTAATCGGCTTATTGAACCTATTCGGCCCAATAAATACTTATTAACAAGCTTATTGGATTTAAATGAATTTTGACTTATCATTTGGATTATTAACAACAGTTTACCTCGTACTTGTTGATTTCAACTAATTTTCGAGACATATTACTTATTTTAGCTATTGGACTTGCGGTCCAATAAGGGTGCTTTGGTCGTATTGATTTTGACGTATTGGGTTGAGTTACATTGTTTAAAATGGTTTAAAGGAAAAACTACAACATTTGGTATTTTGGGAAAACGTGTATAAACGAACGGGTCATGCTTGATTTTCGATAAATTTTTATGCTTAAGCACTACCGCACAAGCAACAATGACACAACACACTTAAAATTTTTAAACTATCTAAGCTTCGCATAACATTGTCTTAAACACAAGTCTATAAACTAAAATGTACCATACTAATTTAGGTCGCGTGTCGGAGCCGTCACTTAACATATCTCGACTTTCACTTCAGACTGCTTTTGCTGAGGTGAGTTCATGACCCCTACTTTTACTTGTTTTATAACTGTTTTGGGGCAGAATACATGCTCGTTTTTAACTAAACTCAATGCTTGTTTATTTGAATACGTGAACTGTTTACACAAATTTTGCTGTTTGACTGAAATACTTGATTTGGTTACTCGAATGCATTATGTGTTTACCTGCTATATACTTCATTATTTCCTCATGGACACAAGTGCTCAAATCATTTATGCCGCGTAACCGAATGAACTGACCCAAATGCTATGTACATACATGACCGAATGAACTGGTCACATGACCGAATGAACTGGTCACATAACCGAATGAACCGGTCAAACAAACTCTAACTCTTGTGGTCCACATTGCAAACTTTACTCAACGGTATACATTTATTTTCATGACATTATGAGCGACACAATGGTCACAAAACTTCTTGTTGAACTCACATTACTCTTAATGTTTTATTATAAACCTATGAACTCACCAACCTCGTGTTGACACTTTTTAGCATGTATTTTCAGGTTTAAAACGATAGCTAACCATTGAAGGCTTTGGCATGGCATGACATGGTCATAGACAACTCTGACATATATTTGGGACCACTTAGACTCTTATATGGGCCTGTATTTCCGCACTATTTTTGAACGATGTAAATTTGAATATTTTTTTTATAATGAAAGTTATTCTAAACGGTTGAGATAAAAACCGTTCTCTGTACTTGTGTTATGATACCGATTGAGTAGCACCCCAGTAACATGTATGCTTCCGCTGGACCAAAATTTTGGGGGTGTTACAGATTGGTATCAGTGCCTTAGTTGTAGAGAACTGGGTATTTTTAAAACCTAGACTATAACTACTTTTACAAAAACTTGACCTTATGACCGCCACTTGCCTGCCTGCCAAGCCTGCTGCCTTACTATGATAAAACAATTTCTTTTTAAGTAAGGGATATATTACTAGTGTAACTGAGCTGAGTATTTAATAATTCATTGAACCTCGGTGGAATATAGATTGATCACCTATATTCGACCAGGGACAGTGGGACATAGCCTGATCACCTATGTCCGACTCAGAGGTGAATTTTTGCGATACTGAGAGTAGTTATATTAGAATTATGTCCAGACTGATTTTCTACTTGATTTCTGGAAGTTTCAAAATTTATGTGTGTGTACATAATCATTGCATAACATGAACATTCACATCTACACACACACACACTGGCATCACAACACTTTTTCTCTTAATTGGAATACTCCTTTACCACAATCGGGTTATGTTACAGTCACCTCCACCTCAAACCCTACACTCAATCGATGTTGTACCTTTCGCGTTAAGTACTAAGTACACTACTGTGACAACCAACTGATTGCTAGTAGCAATCAACACCCTCCTTCAGTGCCAAACTCTAAACTTGCCAAACCCCACATTTAGCAGAGATCCTATACCCAACAGAAACCTTAAAACTTTATGTAGTAACCCAAACCACTATCTTTGGAACACCTAATCCTGCACACCTAGTCCTTCACTTATCCCTCGGAAATATCTGTTTTCTACCTTGCTACCCTCTTATATGATAATAAACTGTATCACTATTAGCATACAAACTGTTTTGGTTATTCTACGGACCATTTTGCGGTCATCCTACAAAATGTCTTACTGCTATTTCATGAAATCAAGATTTTGACCATGCTACTATTTTATAAATAATAAATTGTTTTCCTACTGTCCTGTAAACTACTCTACGAATATTTTATCATAAACCGATTCATTACCTTACTACCATTCTATAAAACAACAATCCGTTTCGCTAGCATTTCATAAACAATATTACAATTATCCTACAAGTCTTACGACACTTCACAAACTATTTTACTCTCCTATGAACTCCTTAATACTAAATCACAAAACTAAACTAAAATTTTGCTACAATTTTACAAATGATGAATTGTTTTCCTATTACTCTATAAACTATTGTACAATCCGTTCTATAAACAATCACCATGTGAACTATTTGGCCGATTGAAAAGCATTTTATGTTACTACCTCTTGGCTCTCTAAAAGTAAATTGAATACTTACGTTTATGAAATTCGCTTGATATTAAACATTGAACCACACTCAGGCTTGACAACTAGACTCCGTTATTAAGCACCTGAAAGTTGTTGAAACGAACATACCCGGATACACATTTTTCCTTAACATCTTTGCTTTTTAAGGACTTTCCTTTTTGGAAATGCGTTTATAGAAATCACAAAACTCGTAATGGTATTTTTCCCGAGATACCCATTTTGATGTGCCAAAATTTCTCTGGTTCAACTTTATTGAGACTTTTATATATTAAAGGGGTGACTAAATGTTAACTTTTGAGACATGGTTTTACCCACACCATGTTTAAAGACTGTTTTACTGAAATTATAAGTCTTTTGAAGTCGTATCAGTTTACCTAACTACGAATTTTCAGTAAAGAACCAAAACCTATCCCTAACGACAAAGTTCTTAGAAACTCGCAAAAAGGTCCTGAATTCATGAAGGGCACGTGAAGATGAATTCTCGTGCGGATATACCCATCTCTTTTCGACCGTAATGGGTAACTTAAATTGAATCGCGAGGACGCGATTCCGTTTAAGGAGGTGTGACTGTAACCACCCGTAATTTTTCAAACATTATTTTAATAATAAATTTCTATTTATTATTACCTAGTTAATTATTTGATCATATACGAGCTCACTCGACTAAATCACGGGAAGGTATCCCACGTACTATGACACATATTAACATTTGCAGACAATTTATTTTTATCATTAAATGTGAAATATTAATTTTCTGACATTTACTTATGATTGAAACTCAATAACGTGAAGTTATCTCGCGTCCTTTGAAAAATGAGCCCGCATGCGTACCGACACTACATTAGTCATGGTTTAAGTTCAATAAATACTTTTCCGAGTCAATAATAATATTTCTATATTACTTCTATAAAAACACTTACAAAAACGCGTTTTACACATTGTGCTAAAAAAAAATAAAAACACGCTCAACCTACCCGTCACCGTCGCATTAAACCTCAAACTACACACAATAATACTCAAAATATATATATATATATATATATATATATATTTCCCTCCCTCTATTTTTTTTTGGTTTAAGCCGATCCACTCACAAGGACCATGATATGTCTTTTTCGTCTTTCGTCTTGGTATGTAACTACCTAGTACCCATTGGTTTCAAATTTCAACTAGTAAGACAAAGAATGCTATAAGCTAAACAAACCTCCTATGCATCATTGTAGCCCCACACCAAACCAAAAATTTCACAAACTTGGCTACACACCGATTAGTACATATTCGGTTGCATTGTGGACATACACACTTAATGTTGAATATAAAAGAAATATCAAACCCATTAGTCACTTACATCAACCAAAGATTTAATCTTTTCTTCTCCTTTAAACTGTCGAGCAACACCACTCACAAACATACATTCACCAATTTTCTCATCTTAAGATTTAAGTGCATTTTTGGAAGGCTTTTGAGCAGCTTATTGGTTAATTGGTACTTTGGTGTTCTTGGGTCTATGTAATCGACAAAACCAACATAGCAATGTAAGCTTCTTCAAATCTTAAAACTTTTGAGTTACTATATTTAAATTGGTACTAATATTGCGTATGTTAAAATTATTGTAAATAAACCAAGTTTAGTAAATTACAAATTTGTTTCCTAGAACTTGTAGTAATCGACTAATATGAAAAATAAATGAAAGATTTGTGTCACCAAGCTTGTGTGATGATTTTGGTTCAAGAACAAATTAACCAGAACACTTAAAATGAGCTATGGCTTATTCCCTTATAAATCGACTCATATATATAGCTTTTGAGCTTATTTCGTTCTTATTCACTCCAATTAATAAAAAGAGGAATTAAAAAAAAATAATAATAATGTGAAAGACTTTAAGTTTTGGCTCATTTCGTACATAAAATGTGTAAAAAGTTTAATCCGCGGCCTCTTTGCCTCATTTTTGAAAAACATGTAAAAAGTCTAATCCGCGGCATCTTTGCCTCATTTTTGAAAAACATGTAAAAAGTCTAATCCGCGGCGTCTTTGGCTCATTTTTGAAAAACATGTAAAAAGTCTAATCCGCGGCGTCTTTGGCTCATTTTTGAAAAACATGTAAAAAGTCTAATCCGCGGCGTCTTTGGCTCATTTTTGAAAAACATGTAAAAAGTCTAATCCGCGGCGTCGTTGGCTCATTTTTGATCTAATTGTCTATTTTTGGCTTAATCGGCTTATTGAACCTATTCGGCCCAATAAATACTTATTAACAAGCTTATTGGATTTAAATGAATTTTGACTTATCATTTGGATTATTAACAACAGTTTACCTCGTACTTGTTGATTTCAACTAATTTTCGAGACATATTACTTATTTTAGCTATTGGACTTGCGGTCCAATAAGGGTGCTTTGGTCGTATTGATTTTGACGTATTGGGTTGAGTTACATTGTTTAAAATGGTTTAAAGGAAAAACTACAACATTTGGTATTTTGGGAAAACGTGTATAAACGAACGGGTCATGCTTGATTTTCGATAAATTTTTATGCTTAAGCACTACCGCACAAGCAACAATGACACAACACACTTAAAATTTTTAAACTATCTAAGCTTCGCATAACATTGTCTTAAACACAAGTCTATAAACTAAAATGTACCATACTAATTTAGGTCGCGTGTCGGAGCCGTCACTTAACATATCTCGACTTTCACTTCAGACTGCTTTTGCTGAGGTGAGTTCATGACCCCTACTTTTACTTGTTTTATAACTGTTTTGGGGCAGAATACATGCTCGTTTTTAACTAAACTCAATGCTTGTTTATTTGAATACGTGAACTGTTTACACAAATTTTGCTGTTTGACTGAAATACTTGATTTGGTTACTCGAATGCATTATGTGTTTACCTGCTATATACTTCATTATTTCCTCATGGACACAAGTGCTCAAATCATTTATGCCGCGTAACCGAATGAACTGACCCAAATGCTATGTACATACATGACCGAATGAACTGGTCACATGACCGAATGAACTGGTCACATAACCGAATGAACCGGTCAAACAAACTCTAACTCTTGTGGTCCACATTGCAAACTTTACTCAACGGTATACATTTATTTTCATGACATTATGAGCGACACAATGGTCACAAAACTTCTTGTTGAACTCACATTACTCTTAATGTTTTATTATAAACCTATGAACTCACCAACCTCGTGTTGACACTTTTTAGCATGTATTTTCAGGTTTAAAACGATAGCTAACCATTGAAGGCTTTGGCATGGCATGACATGGTCATAGACAACTCTGACATATATTTGGGACCACTTAGACTCTTATATGGGCCTGTATTTCCGCACTATTTTTGAACGATGTAAATTTGAATATTTTTTTTATAATGAAAGTTATTCTAAACGGTTGAGATAAAAACCGTTCTCTGTACTTGTGTTATGATACCGATTGAGTAGCACCCCAGTAACATGTATGCTTCCGCTGGACCAAAATTTTGGGGGTGTTACAAATAACAGGAACATTGATTTTTTTTTTACATATTGATTGTATGTGATTACAATACACTCTTAACTTGTGATTCAAACTCTTAAACTCAAACCTATGTATATCACTCAACTTTATGTTGACTTTAGCATGTTTATCTCAGGTAACTAAACAAGACGGATCTGGATGGCACGGAGTGGGCATAAGCATGACAAGAACCATAATAAATTACTTATTTTCCTTCAGAATAAAATACGTTCTTGAATTAATAAAGTCTTGTATATTTGGTATTTTGAAATAAATTAAACTTTAATACTTCACTTTGTGTTGCCTACTATAATTGTGACAAAGATCCTTGAAGTAATACCCCGAAAGTCTTCCGCTGACATGTTAAGTCTTCCGCTGTTATTAACGACTTTTGGGGGTGTTACACACGATAAGCATAACGGTGTTTGTTTACTTTATCAGTGCGCAAGTTTCAAGCATTAAGAGCTAATTGGTACGAGAGCAGGAACCCAAATAAGGAACGCCCAACTTTTGTATCAACAAGTGGCGCCATCCGTGGGACCCTACACTAAAGAACTAGGATGACAAAACACAAAAACCCAGGACAGCGGACTCCGCAGTTGGAAAAAACACGTGATGATCCTCATAAGAAGAAACATCAGGATGGGACCTCTAGGTAAGCCTCTGGAACAACCAGTACGCCTGGTCACCAAGAATCGGGCATAACTCCAATTCTCCCCACGGTAGAATTGCCCACTGGGACTACCCAAGCCACTACGGTGGCCCCAAGCGCTGAAGACCTTCAGCGCACCCTCTTTGCTACTCCCCATCAAACGGCACCCATAGTGGACAACACTGTGCCACCAGGCGCACCTAATCGTGAGAGGGGACCTCATGTGGAGACAAACATCCTCGCACTAAAAGAGGCCGGATATACCTGAGTTAACACTGAGTAATTTTGTATCTCAAAATTACGAAACATTGACTAACCTCATGCAAGAGGAAACCAGGAGAAGGTCAAGTCTAAGCCTACAAGCTCGGCTTAACTTTAACCGAGAGACATCCCCACCGCGCTATCAGGAGCGCGAAAACAATGAAAGACGTACCAATGTCCATGATAGACTGGGTACAGCATCTGACTCACAATACTCGAAGGAATATGAAGACGGCGAGAGGCGCGCCAGTGTTTACCCCAGACTTGACAGTCGAAGGATGCAAGATAGACTTGGACGTCAACACTCACCAAGCGAGGGCTCCTCAAGGTCTGGGAGCAGAAGAATTCATGACAGGTTGGGAAGGCGAACTTCCCCAAGTGAAAGCCCCTCAAGTTCTTCCCCTGAGAAAAAATGGAGCAAGCGCCGCAAAAGGGATAACCTCTCCTCCAGTGACTCCTCGGACAACGAGGTCAAAGAGACAGGACACTGGAACTCCAGAGGAAGATGTCGCGAGGAAGTGGACGAAGACATATCCCTTCCTTGGCGTCGTCAGAAAGTTGATGCATTTACACGACTCATCAGCGATTACTCCGACCATAAGAAAAGGCGCATGCCCACTAATGTCAAAACATATGATGGAACGGGTGATCCTGATGACCACCTAAAAATTTTCGAATCTGCTGCTACTATCAAAAATTGGCCACAACCTGTGTGGTGTCATATGTTTAACTCCACATTAGTGGGGAACGCGCGCACTTTGTTTAGCAAGCTTCCACGAAGGAGCATAGACGGGTTTGAAGAGTTGCGAAAAGCATTCCTGATGAGGTGAAAAATGAACCACTTTTAAGGGGTCTTTTAAGCCCGGATTCGAATTTATTTGATCAAATATTACCCTAAATCGTTCCTTTTGTGATTTTAGGTACTTTTGGAGTGAATTCTGGAAAAGGAAGCATTTTGAACGTTTTTGGAGCATAAAAGTGAAGAAAATGGCAAAGTCTTAATTTTCCTTGCTGGGAACAGTACCTGACGGCGTCACAAGGTTCTACATGACGGCGTCAAGAGTAAAATAAGAGGTGAAGTGGATAAAGTCCGTGACGGTCTAGAAAGTTTTATGCATTGGAGATAACGGCGTCACCCAAGGCCGTCACGTGTAAAATTAATGAGTGATGGCCTAGAAAATTTCCTGAAGGCGTCACGTAGGCCGTCACGTGTTTACTTGTCAAAACTTGTGCGCGGAGTAGCTGGTATTGTTTTGGTCATAACTTTTGCATACGAACTCGGATTTAGGTGATTCAAAAGCCCACGCGAAGAGGACGAAGAGATCTACAATTTGGTAAAGAAAAGTTGGTCATGACGCCGTCACTCTTTACGGGGTGACGCCGTCATGCCTTGCCGACAGAAAACTTACCTATAAATATAACATCATAACTTCACTTTTTGTAAGCCCTAAACCCTATGGTCGATTCCTGGGTTTAGGTAGGTGTTTTTCCAGCAACTTAGAGGGTTTCAATCACTCCATAAACATCATGTATTGGTTTGTTGATTCTATCTTAATTATGTTTTCCATTATCATTGTTGATTGTTCTTCTTTGATGATGTTTTGCTAATTCACCTTGTGTCTACTTATGATTGTGTGAAACTTGTATATAATTGATTAGATCTTATTGATTCCTTGTTGATGTTTGTGTCTATCTTCATCGATTAGGGTATGACATTTCGATAGGTCTAATTAGTTTAGCTTATAATTCTTGCTTCCTATTGTCTCTTGTTTAATTGAATGTTCCATCGATGTTAGGCTTAAGAAAACTGGCCAACCTCCTATATGGTAACGTGCTTGAACGTCTTAAGAAACATGTAACCGATGCGTACTAGGTTATTAAGGTAGTATTTAATGCATGAGCCACTGTTTATAATCCCTATGATTGGGTGATTTACGCATCGTTGTAGGAGGAGATAAGAGCTTATAGAATTGGGGAAGTACGTACGCCACCCCATGACTTATTAAGGAATACACCCGTCAATTAAAAACAATGTGTGACAATTCAATAGGTAGAATTGGATAGCTAGCAAGGAGTAATACATCATAGGTAGACATGCTTCACTTACCTTGTAGAACCCTAGTTTACTTTTCTTGTTAATTAGTTTAATTAGTAGCTTTGGGGTTAGTTGATTAGCAACTAATTCCGCCCCTCCTTCCAATACCCGAGAATTTTACTTGCTTTTTATAAAATATAAAAACACAAAAAGAGTCATCCTTCACCTTTAGACCTAGTTAGATTAATTTTCAATCCTAACGACACTATTCCTAAGTTGAACGATCAATCCCCCGATACTTGTCACTATACTATACTACAACGATCAGGTACACTGCCTGGTGGGGGTTGTAAGCTTCTCGAGATCCCTCGAGAGGTAAAGCCTGGTGCGATTCCCATGTATCAATTCCTCTTAAACTTCACCCAGAGAAAGAAGTGCGCTAAAAACCCTGTTGAACTAGCCAGAGTAAAACAGCGCCAAGGGGAATCAACTAGTGCTTACGTGGAGTGCTTCAAGGATGAATGTATACACGTCAAAGCGTGTCCTAAAGTCCTAAAAATTTCAGGGTTCATGAATGGGATTAATAATCCAGAACTCTTTAGGAAATTAAATGACAAGGTTCCCCAAACCTTCGATGAACTAATGAAGCGCACAAGATCCTTCATCCAAGGAGAAGCAGCCGCTGCGGACAGTAAAAAAGGCTACTCAAATTATAGGCAGCAAGAACAGCCTAGGAGACAATCCAATGATCAGAGCAACAATCGCAGCAAGAGTTATCGCAGTCAGGGAAGTGGACGAGATAATGACAAGTATACCTTCCTCACAAAAACTCTGAGGGAAATATTTGTAACAGAAGGCGCAAACTTCCCAAAACCCCCACCAATGCGCACTCCAGAGGAACGGCGTGTGGGGAATGGATACTGCGAATACCATGGACAAAAGGGCCATACCACCAACGAGTGTGTCCAGCTACGACAACTAATTGACAAATTAGTAAAGGAGGGTAGAATGGATCATCTCGTTAAGAACATTAAAGAAGGGAAGGATAAACAAAAGAATCAAGGTAAAAAAGAACCTTCCAAAGATAAGGCTGACATTATTTACATGATCCAGTCATGGCAGCGCAAGATAAAGCAAAAGGTCAGTCAAAAATTCTCTCCATGGAATGAGATATCCTTCCCCACTCTAGCTGCGTACAACGCAGTAGTAGAACCACTAACCATTGAGATACATACCGGGGGACACGATATTCGCCACATGTATATTGATGGAGGAGCATCCGCAGACATTCTATATGAGCACTGCTTCAAAAGGCTGCGACCTGAGATACAAAGTCAGTTAATACCGGCCACGACGTTGCTGACTGGATTCACAGGAGAAAAAATATGGCCTATGGGGCAATTACGCTTACTTGTAGTTGTGGGCGATGAACAACACTCTACAGCAACATGGATAAACTTCATGATAATCAAGTCTCCCTCACCGTACAATGGTATCATTGGGAGACCTGGAATATCATACATGCGCGTTGTACCATCTACAGCACATGGGATGCTTAAATTTCTAGTAGAAGGAGGCATTGTCACCCTCTACAATACCACGGAGCCACCCAAAGAATGCAACACCATCACTAGTGAAGTGGAGAGTATCCCAGAACAGCGCGCAGCTAAAATACCAAACCTAAAGGTTGCCATCCACCCTAATTACCCAGATCAACAAATATCAATTGGAGGGTCTCTATCTGACAAGGGTAAAGCAGCTGTGTGCGCACTCTTGCAAAAGAACCTAGACATCTTTGCATGGGTACCAAAACACATGACTGGAGTACCACGATCCATCACGGAGCACAAGCTACAAATCCGACAAGGATTTCCTCCAATACGACAGAAAAAGCGCGGCCAAGCTCTGGATCGTGCAAAAGCCATCTTGGAAGAAGTACACAAACTGGTAGACGCAGGCATCATGCGGGAAGTCTACTATCATGACTGGCTTTCCAACCTAGTAATGGTAAAAAAGAGTGATGGTAGTTGGAGAATGTGCGTAGACTTCACGGATCTTAATAAAGCATGTCCACAAGACTGCTACCCACTACCAGAAATAGACTGGAAGATAGAATCCCTGTGCGGATATCCCTTTAAATGTTTCCTAGACGCATACAAAGGGTACCATAAATTCAGATGGCAAAGGAGGATGAAGAAAAAACAGCTTTCCACACAAGTCAAGGGGTATATTGCTACACGAAAATGCTCTTTGGCCTAAAAAATACGGGCGCAACATACCAGCGACTGGTGGACATGGCCTTTGAAAAGCAAGTAGGTCGCAACCTGGAAGTTTATGTCGATGACCTTGTTATAAAGAGCCATACCGAGGAGGAATTGGTGTGCGATATCGAGGAGACGTTAAAAACACTCGAAAGGATAAACATGAAGTTAAACCCCAAGAAGTGCACCTTTAGCGCAACGGAAGGCATGTTCCTTGGATATTTAATAGAACCTGACGGCATCAAGCCTTGCCCAGAAAAGACAAAAGCTGTCATCGATCTCCCCTCACCTCGCACATTGAAAGAAGTTCAGTCATTAAACAGAAAACTAGCTGGGCTAAACCGTTTTTTGTCTAAGTCAGTAGATAAATCACTCCCTCACTTTAAAACACTCACGAAGTGCACAAAAAAGGGAGACTTTCGTTGGACGGAAGAGGCAGAGGAAGCCTTACAACAACTTAAGCAACATCTCGCAGCGCTACTGATAACGCTCAAAGTTAACATGTTTTTATAAGCGTTATTAGTGTTTTTGTGTAAGTTATTTGGTTGTTTTTATATGTTTTTGCCACTAAATCGTATCAAAGTATGTTTTTGTAGCATATGTAGCCAAATGTAGGAAAAATGGAGAAAAAGTGAAGAAAATGAAGTATATGCGATTACACAAAGATTCCCAAGTTCAAAAGTCCAATCTGTGACGCATTTCATAAGGAGAACCTAAGTTTTGTCATCTCAAAGTTCCAAGTTCAGAGTTAATCAAGTTTGGATAGTGCATAAAGAACTACACAAGGAAAAGTCAAAGTCCAAAGCAACCAGAACCTACCATCCGATCGGTTGGAGTACAACCGATCGGATAGCCACAATTACCACATCCATCCGATCGGTGCCAACCCGCAACCGATCGGATGGACATCTCTGCCTATTTATACCAACTTCTTGTGCATGAATCTTGGTCTTTTGTCCCATTGTTCTAGGCCCTTCTTAGTGTCTTGTTGTCCAAGCTCCAGCATTTATGTCCCTATTCATTACTAGGAGTATTTGACAAGCCTAAAAGGACCCCAAGAGTACACAATTGAAGACACAATTCAAGAGATCATTTACTCTCATTACTACTCTCAATTATTATCATCATCTAGCTTTCAAAGAAGGGAAATTCGTGTAGAAAGAACCAGGAACTTTGGAGGGCCAAGGAAGCAACATTTGGAGGCCAAAAATCTCAAGAAATCATCACCAATACTTAGGTTAACAATACCTTGTCATTTGTTATCAATTCCAAAGCATTGTAAGACTTAAAACCATGGATTCTAATGTTAAATATTATGAGTTTATTTGCATGTTTGCTATGAGTGGCTAGTAGTCTTTTTACACTTGTTTTGATGATGTTTTATGCTTAGTGATAGTTATGATTGTGATAACATGTTTTAATTCAATTTCAAGTCAATCTTAAGAACCAATTGTACCTTAAGTTTCATAGTGACATTTGTTGAGCCAAGGTTAACTAATTGATAATAGTTTTAAGGGTCTAAAGATTTGTTATTATTCAACTAGTTATAATCATTTGTCTATGAATGATTGTTTTTCGCCATAATTATTCTTGACTAAACAAAGAATCTAGAAGTATGATTGTAATGAGAATGCTTTTATAACATCAAATCAGATTGTTTGTAAACCTTTAGTTGGACGAAAGTTTAGATGTTTATAAACAATTGTAACCTTTTTGTTTATGAATGGGTTACCTTTTGTAATGACCATTTCCTAAGAGTATTTGATTTGTAATAAGAGTTTGTTCTTGTGTTTAAGATATTTACCATACCTTATGAACCTTGGATGGATCTTGAATTGATTGGTTTTCACCTAAAGCTTGTTTTTATGAACTAAAATCTTGACGAAGTTTTAACTTGTAGAAACAATAGATTAGACCACCATCTAATTATCACAACCAACATGTTATCAAAAGTTATCACAATCATGTGTGTCATTAAGTAGAAAACTAGTCAAAACAAGTGTAGTTTTTTTTTAAATTATTGAATTTGCTTATTATCGTATTTGCGTACATTAGAGATTTACTTTTAGACTTATATTTTGATTCACTCACAAATTCCTGCGAACGATCCCAACTTACCATCATATCTTGCTATAACGGACGAGTACACTTGCTCGTATGTGTTGTTTCTAGATTTGGTAATTCACCCTTATAAATTTAAAACTTGCACTAACAAAACGCACATCAAGTTTTTGGTGCCGCTGCCGGGGATTTTGATTGTGTTTCTTTTTAGTTTTAAAAGTCCGTTTCTTTTCGTGTTCGTTTTCAAAAAAATATATATATATCAGAAGTATCCAATCGATCGGATAGACATCCAACTGATCGGTTTTCCAGGTTTTTTTTTTTAATTTTACCGTAGCATCCATCCGATCGGTTTGACATCCAACCGATTCGGATAGAACTCTCTGTTTTCGAAAATTTTATTTTCTTGTTCTTTTGTTTAGGTAATTGACTCGATTCTCTTGGTAGTTGTATGAACACTCGTTCTACTACTGAAAAGCTTAGTACACCTTTATCAAATCCCGAAAGTTTGTTTCATAAGAAGAGATCTTCATCTATTCTTAATTGGTTTGATAATCTTTCCGAAGAACATCCGATTTCCGATCTTTTTAAACCAATACCCATGGCTGACGATCAACCCATGTGGGCCGCCAATCGAACCGTAGCACCTACTCCTGGAGCTGCTATTGTTGTCGCCGACCTTGGTGAAAACTTTACCGTTAAAGGTCACCATCTTTCTATGATCAAAGACCGTCAATTTGATGGCCGTTCGCTGGCCGATCCGCATAAACACATTGCCGAATTCATTGAAATTTGTGGCATGTTTCGTTATGGAAATACCAATAAAACTTTTTCCATCATCACTCGCCGGAGATGCCAAAGTATGGTATAACGAATTTGTGGAAAACTAGAAGGGGGGGTTGAATAGTTTTACATCCTTTTGAATTTATTACTAAATATTTTGTAGCTTGTAAAAATTTTCGATTCGATCTTAAGTGAGTTCAAGTAACAACCAATATAAGAAAGTCTAATCTAATAATGAAAGTATTGAAATAGAATGAAGAAAAGATAGAGTTAGAAAGATCAAACCACAACACGCGAATTTATAGTGGTTCGGCTACAAGGACATCTTCCTTGCCCTACTCCACTCCCCGAGTACCACACTCGAGAGTTTTCTTCACTATGTCAACAAACTCCTTATGGTGGAGAAACCTTACACACCTTGGCTTACACAAGTTAACGACACTAAGCTAAATGTCGAGTTCTAATCGTAGCTAGAACTAATCTCACAACTTCTTCAAGACTTCACACCTTCTTCACACCTTCACAACTTCTTCAAAAAAGCTTCACACCTTTTCTTCTTGTCAACTTCACACCTTCTTTTATGCACAACTAAATCACAACTACTACACTACTTTACAACACACCTAGTTTCTACAATCAACAAATTCTCACAACACTTTTACAAATATCTAGCTCTACTACAATATGAAACTAGCTAATCACAACACTACTACAATTAGAAGGATGTAGAGGAGTGTTCTTCTTCTTGCACTTGAGTGGATGAAGCTTTGGATCACTTGGAAACAAAGACTTATGAATTATATGATCAAAGGATATTTGAGATAGAAATGGAGGTTAGATCAGAAGGTTTTTAGTGCAAAAAGGTGAGAAAAATATGTGGAATGATTCAGTATTTAAAGGGCTAGATAATACTATTCTGGAGCGTGTCGGTCCCCTTAATCAGAGGGCGGTCCCGTTAATGATTAAGGGGGCCACCTAGTAAAATTAAGGGGGCCGCCCTACTGAACGTTGGGAAAGTTTTTCTAGATAAAATTTGCCCTTTTTGGCTGGAAATTTGAAATCATATCTTTGTAGTTTAATACAACAATACCAAAAATGATTTACTAATATATATAAAATGTTAATATCATTTTATAAAATGTTATGTCTTAAGACAAGGTTTCCTTTGATCATGTAATACATAAGAAGCTTAGTTTATGCATACCTTAAGTGATATTAGATGTAGAGGTAAATATTTGTTACTAAATACTTGTTTACGTCTTAATCTTGACTTAATTTGATTTGAGTTTTGTGATTATCAAAACATAGATTAATTGAGAAATATTAATAACGTTTTTAAACATAATTTATATCAACAATCTCCCCCTTTTTGATGATTACAAAACTTAAACTCATTAACTCAAAAATTAGTTTTTAAACAAGTATTTTAGTGAGTTTATATTTACTTCTCCCCCTTTTTGTAGAATCAAAAAGGTTATGCCGACAATTTTCAAACGTGAAAAATTGACGGGAAGATATCTCCCCCTTGATGTGTACTCCCCCTCGTTTGAGGGCACCAAGAGAACGAGCTATGGAATGCTTGCAAAACAAAAATATTAGAAGCACAAGTATAGACATGCAAATATATATAAGGTCATAAGAATATAATTAAGCATGTTTGAACATAAGCATTCATATTAAAGCAATAGTTGTGTCAAGACACAACAATACAAGTAGCAATACAAAGATTACAAGTAGGATAGCTATTACAAAAACTAACAATTAGAATGATATTTCATCATGCAAAGGGTACATGGGCTTCATAAAGCTTGCAAGCAAAAGGGTGGTAAAGGCTTTATTTATTAATCATATCATATGCTTAATTTGGAGAGCATGATGGTGATGGTGGAGGAATGGGTAAGAATTGTGGTGGAGGAATAATTGGAGAGGATGGTGGAGTTGGTGGTGGTGGTAGGTTAGTAAGCAAATGTTCAATATATGAAAACATATATTGAATTTCATCTCTAAGACCAAAGATTAAGGTTCGGTTGTGGATGCAACAAAGACAAGTATCCCCATCGGATTCAAGCAACCTCCATGGCACGGGATTGACAAAGAATGGTGGTGTAATTGGTGAAGATGAGAGATGAGCATCAAGTGGTGTTATTGGTGAAAGTGAGATGGTAAGATGGGTGGAGATAGGTTCTTATGTAGGATGTGGTGATGATACTTGTGGTGACAAGTGTGAATTGATGTAGTCATTGATTGATGAGGTTGAGGGTATGGAGGATGAGGAAGTTCCATGAGTGGAAGGTGTTTTGGATTGTGCATTAGGTGCACTTGGAGATGAGCATTTTGGTGGAGGTGATGGGGTTTTGTTGTCTTCATTTGTTAAGTCAATGAAGAGTTGTTTTGGAAGGATGATCACAATCTTTTGTTTCTTAGAGGCCTTGGAGTTTGAGGTGCTTGGTGGAGTCATGATGATTTAGATGAGAGATGATGAGATGAAGAATGGTGATTATGGAGGGAATTTATAGTATGGAAATGGTTGATTTAGGTATGTATTTGAAATGGTTGAATGAGATTCTAAAATCAGTTGGGTTAAACTGGGAAATGGTAGCTGATACTAGATAAAGAGTTCACAAGATGCAAAAGAAAACAGTAAACCCAGTTCCAGATGGCCGGTCCCCTTAATTGTAGGCCGGCCCCCTTAATAATTAAGGGGACCGCCTAGGAAATTAAGGGGGCCGCCCATCTGGTGTTTTCCCAGACGACCAGAAACCCAAAATTTGCAGAAATGGGTTATATTACAAGTGTGTATTTCCAGCAAGCTCTATTAGAAGTATATACTCTAGGAATGATGATATATATAAACAAATTATGCATGCAAACAAACATATTATATTTCACTTTTAAAAGAAACATAGCATAGCATTAAAATATGATGAAGATAGTATCATGATAAAAGTTAAAGTCTAAGCATCATCCAAGAAATGAACAAGAAATAACATAAGTATTTCCGAATAAATCGGACAAATAACAAACCATACAAATGTCTAATAGAGATTAATAATAATAAGTAGCAATACATCAACATCATCTACTTCTTCTTCTTCCCAATCATCTTCCTAAACATCTTTCCAACGGATTTGAATCCTCCTCGAATTTCTTCATGCATTTGTTGTTGTCGGTTGATAATGGACGTTTGACGAGTGAAGAGAAGTTCATCGGTACGTTCATGAGGAAGAGGAACTTGATAGTCGGTTTCGTCAAGATCGGAAAGATTATCAACAAAGGTCGTGGGGGATGGAGTACTAACACGTGATGTGTCTTTGATGAGGCGAAAAATGATCCGTTTTTAGGGGGTCATTTAAGCCCGGAATTGAATTTATCTGATCAAATATTGCCCTAAATCGTTCCTTTTGTGATTTTAGGTACTTTGGGAGTGAAATCTGGAAAAGGAAGCAATTCGGACGTTTTTGGAGCATAAAAGTGAAGAAAACGCCAAAGACTTAATTTTCCATGCTGGAACAGTATTTTGACGGCGTGAAGAGGAAGACTTTGACGGCGTCAAGTGTTAAAACCATGACGGTCCAGTAGATTCATGAAGGCGTCACAAGTAGAGCGTCAAGCGTTAAATGTGTGACGGCCTAGTACATGACGGCGTCAGATGTAGATCAAGGCAGTCAGAGGATTATTTTGGCGGCGAGATGACGGCGTCACCCATTTGTTCTTGACGCCGTCAGCCTCTATTATCTATATATAGTTTTCTAATTTTCATTCATTAGAGAGGAGAAGTTTGGAGAAACCCTAGGGCCGAACCTTATACGAATTTTACAGCTTTTCAAGGGTTTTCAACCCTTGAATCCTTACATGTGTTATTGAGATAAGTCTTTTCTTAATTCAATCAATATGTCTATGTGTTGGTTGTCTATATCTTGTGCTTGTCTTGATTCCACCATGCTAGGCTAGATTTATTTTGTGTTTGCTTAGATCTAATGAAACCTAGATGTTGATTACTTGTTTATGGTTGTATTGGATGAATGATTTCAATGTTAGGCTTAAGAAAACTGGCAGATCTCCGTTGTGTAACATGCTTGAACGTCTTAGGAAACATGAACCGATGTGTACTAGGTTTTATTGGTTGTATTTAATGCATGAGTAAATTCTAATGATCCCATGTTAGGAGCTTCTTGCAGGCTCGACATAGGAGTGAAGTAGGCACTCATAGGATTGGGGAAGTAAGTACGCCACCCCATGAATGGTATTAAGGAATACAATCCGTCATCCACGCAACTATAACAAGTAATTAAACGTGTAAAAGATATCTAGGGAGTAGTGAAATCTAAGTAAACACATTTCTCCCACTTATTGCTCACAACTTTAGTTTAATTTAGTTTATTTACATTTTTGTTATTTTATTTCGATTGCATTTTTAGTTATTGGGTTAGTTGCTTAACAACTAATTCCGCAAATCCTTCAAACCCGAGATTTTACTTGCTTTTCATAAAATATAAAAACATAAAAAGAATCATCTCTCATCTCTAGAACTAGTATTTAGGTTTTCTAATCCTAGTGACACTATCCCTAGCTGAACGATCAATCCCCCGGTACTTGTCACTATACTATACTACAACGATCAGGTACACTGCCTGGTGGGGGTTGTAAGCTTTTCAAGATCCCTTGAGAGGTAAAGCCTGGTGCAATCCCCACGCATCAAGTTTTTGGCACCGCAGCCTGGGGAATAGTTATTGTCTAGGTTAGAATCTCTTTTTATTAGGTCTACTTGCTAGATTCCTTTTTAGTAAGATTTTATTTTTATTTTTAGGTTTTCTTTAGTCTATCTTATTTCTTCGTGTCTTTGTTCGTAACCTTTACCATCCGACATCATGGAAGGTGGTAACATCTTTGAACCCGTCATCCCACCACAACAAAACCCACCAATTGAACCTCTTAGGCCCCGAACCCTAGGAGAGTATTCCCGACCTAGCCACCAAGGCTATCGAAACACTATTGAGCTCACCGGAGCCAATGTGTTACCCTTGTGATCCGACACCATCCGGTTGGTGCAAAGCGGATGTGCATTCCATGGACTTCGTTCCGAAGATCCAAATCAACATCTCAAGGACTTCCTTAAAATCGTAGATTCCATAGACCTAGATGTTGCAACTAGAGAGACAACCCGATTACGCCTATTCCAATTCTCTCTACGTGATCAAGCTAGTCATTGGCTTGAACGTTTACCCGCGGGATCCATCATCTCATGGGATGATCTCACCACACGTTTCCTTGCTCAATTTTTCCCACCGGGGAGAACTACCAAGCTTAGAAATGATATCTTGATGTTCCAACAACGTCAAGGTGAAACTCTATATGAAGCATGGACTCGTTTCAAGGACTTACTCCATAAAGTCCCTCATCATGGCATAAATCTTTGGCTCCAAGTCCAAATTTTTTATGACCATATCGATCTCTCCAAGTCCAAATTTTTTGACAACGAAAGTTGGAATGATCCCCGTGATTTGAACAAAACGGTCAAGGCAATATCTTTGCCTTCGAATAACTCTAGCACTCCCGATCGTAGGATCATGGAACTTGAAGGTCGAGTCAAGTCTCTCATGAACTCTTACGAAGCTCAGAAGCCTTCAAGCCAAGTAAGCAGAGTCGCTTCTACATGTAAATTGTGTAATGGCCCTCACGAGACTCATAACTGCATGGAGCTTCCAAAACGTGCTTATAACGAATTCACATCATCGCACGTGGGTCGAGGCCCTCGAACTTCTGGCGAGGCTTATGAGGCATGGAAGGATAAACCTAATTTCAGAGGATACCAAACGCGAAGCGTATCCTTCAATGACTCCTCACCACTCACTTGGTCCGAGCATTTTCCATCACAAAGCATTCCTAGGCAAAGCTGTGAAGATGCTTTGCGAAAATTCATTCTATCTCAAGAATTACAGCTTTCTACGCTCGAGGCTAAATTTAGACAACAGCAGGCCGATATGAATAACAAGATTTATAATCTGTTAACTGCTATCAAAGAGCACGCTGTTAATAAACCTATTCACGTTGATGAGGTCAAATCTGTTACAATCATGAGTCCGCCAACCTCCCCTGCGAAAATAAAAAGTCCTAGCAAGCTATTCAAACATCTATCACCAAAAGAAAAAAACCTGTCAACCCCCTAGGACCAATCCATTTTGTAAATACCATCACCACAACATCTGCTTCTACACCTAACCTGAACCAACAACAAACTAAAAAACTTGGTCATACAGCTAAGGATGAGACCTCAAGGGTGGACCACGATTTGGCCAGAAGCCGTACTGACTCATCCGAGCAGTGCGCCGCGCAAGAATTCAGCAAATCGAATGAAGGGAAAGAAAGATCGGAAGAGTATACGGGAAATCCAGCCATTTTGGGTAAATCTATTACAGAGGAACCCGAGAGAAAAATGGAGGATGTTACTAGTAGCGATAGGACTAATGAAAACAACCCTAAAGTTTTTAAGATCTCCTGCACCATTAAGGAAAAGCTCTTAACCGATATTCATATAGATCCTAGCTTCCCAGTCAACATAATACCCCTCTCCCTATACCACGAAGCCTTCCCAGAACGCATTGTGTACAAGAGAGTCAATGATGCAAGGGTAGTAAAAAATGTATCAATTATAATTGGAGAACTTGTTTACAATATTGACCTCACCATGGTCAATGACGTGGACCCTCTCACCAATCGAACATTAACCAACCTTGTTCTTGGGAAACCATTTATCAATGAATCGGGAGTAATCCTTGATGAGAAGGATGGAAGTGCATTATTCACCAATGGTGTTAAGAAGGTGATTTTTCGTAAGGGTAATGAGGAGGTGCACGAGTATCGTCCTTCCCTTGAGGGGAATCTATATGGATCAAGGAATGGAGAATCGGGGAAGATAAGACGGCGTAATCCGAATAATCTCAAAATTCCCTGCATGATCGGTCATAAGTACTTCGATAACGTCTACATTAACATATTCATGCCTAAGAATTATATGTCCCTATTCCATTATAACAATATCTGCAGATGGGGAATGATTTACAAGGGAGAAAAAGTGGTTGGTAAAGATCATGAAATCCAGGTGTTCGTAGGAAATATGGCATTCACTATGGAATTTACGATTGTGGACAACATCGAAGACTATGTCGACCCTAGGTTATCACAAGTCGTTTTTGGAGCATCCTTCTGTGAAATCACTAATTTGATAGTTGATGACCAAAACGGAATCATGACCTTCGCTGATGGAATTAGGAGGGTTTCGTACCAAACGCCGTACAGGAGAAAAGACCTCAAGGAAATCGATTGTGACGGGCTTGATAGGCTAAGTTCCTAACTTATCTTGTGTGATGATAATGTGCGGAGAGGATGTAAGAACACTTCCGATCTATCATGTGGGTTCTTTAAAGATGTTAGTAAACTTGGTTCTAAATATCGAGAAGACGTCTTCGAGTTCGAAGACCCGAAGTACTTACACTATGAAAGCGAAACTGGTTTAGAAGATGACCTAGGGAATGAAACCAACGACGAGGTCACGTAGTAACCCATGGCCTTGAGTCTAGCTACAAGACTCGTAAATAAAGAAAAGCGCTTCTTGGGAGGCAACCCATGCTTTGTGTGATTTTTATTTTTGTTTGTTATTTGCTTCCGTATGCATGCTTTATTTTTATTGTTGGTAGATCATGTTTCTAAAATAAAAAGTGGAAATACTTTACTTTGTTGTTTTGGCCTAGTCTTAACTTCACCCTAAAGGTATTCTTGCAAAAGATAAGTGTAAGGGGAAACCCCAAATATGTTTTTAAGAAACAAACCGATCATGATTCTCCACAATATTAAGTGAACGTGTATATTCGTATTTGTTAGAGTCAAATGCTTGTATAGAGTCATAATGAAGTTTTGCAGGATTTTCCAGGAAGTAGGACCAAGTTTTTCCAGAAATTTTCCGGAAACTTAACATAAGAATTTCTGCAGGTCACTTCTGACGGCGTCATGAGCTTGCTCTTGACGGCGTCACATGTAAAAATCTGGAAATTTTACCAGTTTTGTTTTTCTAACGGAGTTTTAAAGTTTTTGTTGAATTATTAAGTTTTATAATCTCCAGGAAATCTGCAAACTTCATTCCACAAGCATTATATCTTATTTTGTTCTCTAGGATTTAGTAACTTATGTAGATTGCCGCCGATTTTATGCGAGGTTGCTTTGTCTATTTTCTCAGGATTTACAGGTTATGTATGACAAGAAGATGATTTATTTTTCTGGAAGGGAAGCTTTGATTGTTCATTTTCTTGGAGGAATATTTAACCTGGCCACCTTATTATCCATACCGAGCGAATCAGGGGAGTATTTGATTTCATTCTTTTTACTATTTCACTTTTACATTCTTTACTTGAACATTGGGGACAATGTTCATCCTAAGTGTAAGGGGAGGGTAAAATGATGATACCTTACAAATACACTTTCGCTTGAGTTTGTTTTGTTTAATGGTAGATGTGTAATAAAACTATGAGAAATACTTGTTAGTGTAATTTTAGAGCCAAATTTAAAATTTTTTACAACATTTAGGAGTGAAACTTTAGCCATAGCAAGCGTCTCATGGAGAGGAGATTGTATGACTAGCACATAACCGTATCATTCAGAAAAATTTTCCACCCAAATATGTGAGGTTCGCCTTTAGATTTGATAGGAAAAGTATTTACTATTAGTGTTTATGAGTGTACCGGTAGCATTTAGATTCTAGAACTTGCGTTAGTGATGCATCCCGAGACCGCTAGTGAGACTACATTCGTGTAGTAGGATTTACTACATGATAAGAGGCATTAGGATCACCCTTGTGTTAAACCCGTATCATAATTACTTGACCATTTAAGTCATATTACTTGGCTAGTTAAGTCAACTAATTTTTCCCACACCCTTAGCGTTGTACTCATTTTTAGTACACGAAACCCCTAGTACACCCCTCCGAACCTATCTTTTCATTTTTAACTTTAAGCATTTTACTTAAAGGAAGAATTTGTTACACCCCACTTAAATGTACACCAAATCGCCTTAGCCTTCCGTGTATGCACTCATCTTTAGTGCATTATTGTTAATTGTTAAACCATAAGTTAACTTTCTAATTGATTACATGGTTGCTAAGTCGAGTCATATCCTTGTACATATTGTTTTGGGACGATTGGGACTCATGGGTAAAGTACTTATTTTATGGAGTAATGGGGAAGAACATCATTTTATTATCCCATATGTACGTTAATCTTAAAAGTGCTCCAAGTGTTTTGATTTTCTTAATTCGAGTCATTAGATTAGTTTATTGTAAAATATGTAAAAATTCAAGTGTAACATACGGACTACCATCCCTTTTCATTCTATGTTTGTTTTATGTTTTTGTTATTTTTCATTTATTAGCTTAAGTCGAGTCTAGTCTTGGCTTAGCAACGCCACATTGTACATGTAATTAACCAAGATTGTTAGCTCACCACCAGTAAAGATTGCCTATATCCAACAAAACCGTGTATTTCATATCCCTATACCTAACGTTACAACCCTTTAAAAGACCTCTTTGATAGTTTATCCTAGGTGCTTACGCCATGTGGTAGAGGTTTGATCCTTTCCCAAGCCTATGGTAATCTATTTTGCTATGACAGGTAGTGAGAGATATCTTCCGTTTTCATATTGTAATTTATACTTTATTACACCCGAGAGATGTGAGTATCTAAACACTATTTGTGAGGTGCTAGTATATGACCTCCGTGCTTATCTTTGGTCTTTTGTGGAACGATTATTTGTTGTAATTACTTTTATATTAGTGTTAAATGACCCCTAACTTGTATTTTGATTAGAATAAAAGCGCATTTGCTTGAGGACAAGCAAATCTCAAGTGTAAGGGTATATGATGAGGCGAAAAATGATCAGTTTTTAGGGGGTCATTTAAGCCCGGAATTGAATTTATCTGATCAAATATTGCCCTAAATCGTTCCTTTTGTGATTTTAGGTACTTTGGGAGTGAAATCTGGAAAAGGAAGCAATTCGGACGTTTTTGGAGCATAAAAGTGAAGAAAACGCCAAAGACTTAATTTTCCATGCTGGAACAGTATTTTGACGGCGTGAAGAGGAAGACTTTGACGGCGTCAAGCGTTAAAACCATGACGGTCCAGTAGATTCATGAAGGCGTCACAAGTAGAGCGTCAAGAGTTAAATGTGTGACGGCCTAGTACATGACGGCGTCAGATGTAGATCAAGGCAGTCAGAGGATTATTTTGGCGGCGAGATGACGGCGTCACCCATTTGTTCTTGACGCCGTCAGCCTCTATTATCTGTATATAGTTTTCTAATTTTCATTTATTAGATAGGAGAAGTTTGGAGAAACCCTAGGGCCGAACCTTATACGAATTTTACAGCTTTTCAAGGGTTTTCAACCCTTGAATCCTTACATGTGTTATTGAGATAAGTCTTTTCTTAATTCAATCAATATGTCTAGGTGTTGGTTGTCTATATCTTGTGCTTGTCTTGATTCCACCATGCTAGGCTAGATTTATTTTGTGTTTTCTTAGATCTAATGAAACCTAGATGTTGATTATATGTTGATTACTTGTCTATGGTTGTATTGGATGAATGATTTCAATGTTAGGCTTAAGAAAACTGGCAGATCTCCGTTGTGTAACATGCTTGAACGTCTTAGGAAACATGAACCGATGTGTACTAGGTTTTATTGGTTGTATTTAATGCATGAGTAAATTCTAATGATCCCATGTTAGGAGCTTCTTGCAGGCTCGACATAGGAGTGAAGTAGGCACTCATAGGATTGGGGAAGTAAGTACGCCACCCTATGAATGGTATTAAGGAATACAATCCGTCATCCACGCAACTATAACAAGTAATTAAACGTGTAAAAGATATCTAGGGAGTAGTGAAATCTAAGTAAACACATTTCTCCCACTTATTGCTCACAACTTTAGTTTAATTTAGTTTATTTACATTTTTGTTATTTTATTTCGATTGCATTTTTAGTTATTGGGTTAGTTGCTTAACAACTAATTCCACCCAAATCCTTCAAACCCGAGATTTTACTTGCTTTTCATAAAATATAAAAACATAAAAAGAATCATCTCTCATCTCTAGAACTAGTATTTAGGTTTTCTAATCCTAGCGACACTATTCCTAGCTGAACGATCAATCCCCCGGTACTTGTCACTATACTATACTACAACGATCAGGTACACTGCCTGGTGGGGGTTGTAAGCTTCTCAAGATCCCTTGAGAGGTAAAGCCTGGTGCAATCCCCACGCATCAGTCTTCCTCCTCATCATCATCATTGTCACGATGAGATGTAGACCCACGAGGCCTAGAAGACGAAGGAACACGAGATTTTCCTTTGCCACTTCGAGAACAACGAGTACGAACATGAGTAAGTTGGTTCAAAGTAGGAAGGATATGCACGTAGTAATCTCTTTGAAGATGTGGGTAATGTTCCATGACATAACGATAAAGTCGTGTAAGGAACATACCGTAAGGAAGATTGGCATTTGGGGTGTTTTTGGCGGACATGATTCGATGAATAAAAAGATAAGCCAAATTGTAGTTCTCTTCAGCAACTAACAATATAACATGTGGGCAATGCTTGCCGTGACATGATCACGGTGACCACCAGTACCAAACGCATTCTCGCGAATGAGTTCTTCCCACTTTTTCATATCGTGGCTTAGCTCTTTGAGGAGGATTTGATTTGCATGAATATCGACATTCTTCGACTTGATTACTCGACTAGTCGTACGACGTTCTAGTTCAAGCAATTGACGAATGTCATCAGGACTAGGAATCTCAGAATAGTATGGACCATCCTATGGACGATTTCTTTCAAGAGAGGATAGATCCCATTCATTAGAGAATACGGCTTGGCCGTTGTATGGGATTCTAAGAATTTGTCCGAATTGAGCAAGAGTAAGAGTGATGAATTGATTTTGGATCATGAAAGAAATAAGAAGATGACCATAGGGATCGGTTTGCACAGTCACTTGGCTATAGAAGTCGAGGATAAAACGAGGAATTATTGGTTCGTTGATTTGGTAAAGACATTCAAAACGAATATTGGAGAACATTCGTTCGGTTTGATCAGAGTCATAGAAAGATGGATCGACAATTCTTCCTTCGTGAATGTTTCTATTTTCAATGGGACGATAAAAACATGCAACTGAAGGAGACATGCCGGGAGTAGATGAAACATTTGGAATGTATTGTTTGGTTTTGGAGACATCACCAACCGTGGTCTTAGGCATTTTCACCTAAACAATATAACAACAAAAATAAAATTAAGATAAAAACAAGTATCGTGCATATGTTATATATATATATATATATATATATATATATATATATATATATATATATATATATATATATATATATATATGCAATATATGTGGAACGAAAATCTACTTCGACCAAAAAATATTCTATGAAGTAGTTTCACAATGTTCCTTGTATTTTTGATTTTAAACTCGTTTTGAATATATGATGTCAAAGTGTATGATATCATAATTCATTTCGAAGTAAGGCTAGATATATATTAGATTATATATCTTGCTTTTTCTTAAGAGTTTGTCTTAGCATAAACATGTTTAAAAGATTAAAATATGAATTTTGGTTTTCAAAATGTCTTTTTCAAGATGAACCAAACGCTCCCTTAACTAGATGAATAAAACCTAAAACATCAATATATATATTGATTATATATCTTGATGACATCTATTGACTCTAATAGTTTTAACAAATTTTATGAGCTAGTATTAAGTTTCAAATAACTACATATAATTAAAATTTGTTCATGAACCAAACACCCATGTTGTCTTCATGAACCATTTTGTAACGAATTGAAAGATATGTTTTGATTGTTTAAAACATTAAACTAACATAATGTAGTAAGTTTTAACTAGTTTTTAAGAGTTATATCAACAATGTGCCTTTTGAAAAATGAAATTCAACAAGGGTTTATGGGCGATTAGAGATTTTGACAAAATGATGTGTTATACTAAGTTTGAGTTGCAATACATCATTCTAATCGTATGGGAAGCATTTGGTTGTTCAATTCCTAGCTTCTATTTTACTAAAATTTGAATTAAAATAAATTTTAATAAAATACCTAATTATTGATTAGCCACCAAATTGAATGAAATGTGATGAAATGTATGTTGGAAAACTTACAAAAGATGTTGTTATACGTTTGGTTAGCGTTTGCCCTTTGCGAAATAACCCCGGATTGGTGATTTGGTGAAGGATTTTGATGGTATTGGTTGTTTTAGTTCGTACACAGCAGAGGTGAGGAAGGGAAGTATGAACAAATGGAGTTGGCAAAATATTTAAGGTGGAAAACGATTTTGAGAGTATCAGATGGCCGGCCCCCTTAAACATTAAGGGGACCGCCTCCGATAACAAGCCGGTCCCCTTAATCTTTAAGGGGGCCGCCCATTAAATTTTGAGTTTTCGCGGTTCAAGTTTCTGGAACAAACATATTAATACGTATATAATTAGATTTGCAACATATCAAAAATACGTAAGCGTTAATTAGCACGATGATGAAATACTTAATAATTTTTAATTACCGTTTCGATAATTAAAGAGTACCTTTGACAATTTTGGATAAAATTATCAAAGTGTTAAGTTGATAAATGGTTTGAGGTGTGTTCGGGAATATGTGAATATGTGTATATATGTATATATGTATATATAAGTATAAATGTGAGTGAATGATGGGTTGATGGGTGAGGTTTGAAAGATGATAACGGAGATAGAATATAGTCGGCGAAAGGAGTTTGTTTCATCCATAGTGTTCACGTGCGAAGGCGTTCTAACATGATAATAGTCCACTTGACTCATATCCCTTCATCATCATGAGTCTTCTAAAAATGGACTTAATAGAGTTACGTGAGGGGGAAGGAAAGGGTTCGATAACGAACAATTTCCTGGAGTTCTAGAAAGTCAACTAATGACGTATCTAGGTTATGTGCAAATATGTATATATATATATATATATATATATATATATATATATATATATATATATATATATATATATATATATATATATATATATATATATATATATATATATATATATATAAATCTAATATATATATATATATATATATATATATATATATATATATATATATATATATATATATATATATATGATCAAAAAAATAGAGGAAAATAGCAAGCTATATCTATACAAACAACGTAATCAAACAAGGCATATTTATCTAAGCATGGCAATGAGTTGTGAAAGAATGGCGTACCCGGTGGTCTTCAAAAAAATCTTCAAAAACATCAAGATGACATATAGACTTTGAAAAAGTCTACGTTGAGAAAAACTTCAAGATTGCCTCAAGGAATGTTCATCTAGCTATTCGGTCCCCATTGCCTCTTTGGTCCAAAGTTGTTTGGTCCAAACATGTTTAACATTTGACTAGGATGCATGAAAGGTGGTAGTATACCCCAAGGATTGTAGCTTTGTTGGTAGTTCCACATTTGATTGCTATTGTTATTATAGTTTTGCCTATTTTGGTTTCTTCTTGGTTGAGGTGTTTTAGGCCTAGGATAAGAATTATTTGGTTTTCTAGGTGGTGGAGTTTTAGATCTTGTCTTAGGTTTAGAAGATCCTACTTTGTTTTTTAAAGACGGTTTATAAAAAGCTTTTACTTCTTCATTGTTGGCAAGAGGTATTTTTCTATCATTTATAAGTATATACTTAGGATTAGATTTTAGAGGTTTTTGTTCATTCAGTTCATTTTCGAATTTGACATTTTTAATCTCGCTTGTTGAAGCTTCATTTGAGTTAAATCCTAAACCGGTTTTATCTCCGGATACTCTTTGAATACTTATTATTTTACTAAGTGAGTGACTACTATTTTCAAATTTATCAAGTTTGCGAATTTCTTCCTTAAGTATTTCGTTTTCACCTTTAAGCTCTTGACATGATTTACATTCTTCAAATATTTCTTTACCTTTTTCAAGTTGATGTATTTTAATTTTTAGTTCTAGTACTTCATTTCCCAATTGATTGTTTATGTATTTTAGTGATTTGTTTTTGGCCATTACTAGTTGTCCTAATTTGCATAGTCTATTATATTCATTATCTAGGTCTTTTACATCTAATGATAAACTTTCATCACTAAAATATTCGGTTTCGGAACGTACCTCATTTGATGTATTCGCCATAAGACACTTCTCTTCCTTTGTCGTTTCTTTCTCATCTTCATCACTATCACTCCAAGCACCTCCAACAAATGCTCTTTGATTTTGATCTCTTGTCATCATTGGACATTTTCCAATAAGGTGATTTGGATCACCACACTTGATGCATTTCCTTTCATTCTTGTTGTTCTTGTCATCCTTACTCTTTTTAAATGTTTTCTTTTCATCATGTGATTGTCTTACGAATCTTCCTCGCCTTTTGAAGAATTTCTTGAAATCTCTTACGGCCATGGCGTATTCTTCGTCATCACTTTCGGAAGATGAGCTATCTTCGATACTAGATTCCTTTCTAGCTTTCAAGGCGATTGACTAGCTTTGCTCTCGTTTTCCTTTGACCATTTCAGAATCCTTCTTTATAATTGCTTCGTAGACTTTTAAATTTTTAATTAATTCATCAAGTTGCAATGTTGACAAATTCTTTGATTCTTCAATAGCCGTCACTTTAGCTCGCCATTTTGGGTGAAGAGCCCTAAGAAACTTCCTAACAAAATTCTTACTAGAAAAATTCTCATCAAGTGCTTTTAAACTTGTGATGATAGTGTTAAATCTAGCAAAAGCATTATCAATTGATTCCTCTTCCGGAATCGTGAATTGCTCATATTGTTGAACAAGTAGATCTATCTTATTGTCTTTGACTTGACTATTACCTTGGTGAGTTATTAGTAAAGAGTTCCAAATTTCTTTTGCGGTTTCACACATAAAGATCCTTTCGTACTCTTTACGTGGTATTGCATTATAAATAACCATTTTTGCTTCATTATTTTTAGCAAGTTTTCTTTTTAAATCATCATTTTATTTTTTCAAAAGGTACGATTTCATCTTTCTTTGTTTCGGGGTTATTTTGAATAGGTAAAAAATCACCATTAGTAATAACATGCCAAAGATCTAGATCTTTTGACTTCACATAAGTTTCGAATCGATTTTTCCAATATAAAAATCCATCACTTTCAAATAGTGGTGGTCTTTGCATAGATTGCCCTTCTAAATATTTTTCAGATTCCATAGATCGTTACAAGTTTTAAAATACAATATATTTTAAAGATCTTGCTAGACGTGGCTCTGATACCAATTGTGGAAAACTAGAAGGGGGTTGAATAGTTTTACGTCCTTTTGAATTTATTACTAAATATTTTGTAGCTTGTAAAAACTTTCGATTCGATCTCAAGTGAGTTCAAGTAACAACCAATATAAGCAAGTCTAATCTAATAATGAAAGTATTGAAATAGAATGAAGAAAAGATAGAGTTAGAAAGATCAAACCACAACACTCGAATTTATAGTGGTTCGGCTACAAGGACACCTTCCTTGCCCTACTCCACTCCCCGAGTACCACACTCGAGAGTTTTCTTCACTATGTCAACAAACTCCTTATGGTGGAGAAACCTTACACACCTTGGCTTACACAAGTTAACGACACTAAGCTAAATGTCGATTTCTAATCGTAGCTAGAACTAATCTCACAACTTCTTCAAGACTTCACACCTTCTTCACACCTTCACAACTTCTTCAAGAAAGCTTCACACCTTTTCTTCTTGTCAACTTCACACCTTCTTCTATGCACAACTAAATCACAACTACTACACTACTTTACAACACACCTAGTTTCTACAATCAACAAATTCTCACAACACTTTTACAAATATCTAGCTCTACTACAATATGAAACTAGCTAATCACAACACTACTACAATTAGAAGGATGTAGATGAGTGTTCTTCTTCTTGCACTTGAGTGGATGAAGCTTTGGATCACTTGGAAACAAAGACTTGTAAATTATATGATCAAAGGATATTTGAGATAGAAATGGAGGTTAGATCAGAAGGTTTTAAGTGCAAAAAGGTGAGAAAAATATGTGGAATGATTCAGTATTTAAAGGGCTAGAAAATACTGTTCTGGAGCGTGCCGGTCCCCTTAATTAGAGGGCGGTCCCCTTAATGATTAAGGGGGCCGCCTAGTAAAATTAAGGGGGCCGCCCTACTGAACGTTGGGAAAGTTTTTCTGGATAAAATTTGCCCTTTTTGGTTGGAAATTTGAAATCATATCTTTGTAGTTTAATACAACAGTACCAAAAATGATTTACTAATATATATAAAATGTTAATATCATTTTATAAAATGTTATGTCTTAAGACAAGGTTTCCTTTGATCATGTAATGCATAAGATGCTTAGTTTATGCATACCTTAAGTGATATTAGATGTAGAGGTAAATATTTGTTACTAAATACTTGTTTACGTCTTAATCTTGACTTAATTTGATTTGAGTTTTGTGATTATCAAAACATAGATTAATTGAGAAATATTAATAACGTTTTTAAACATTATTTATATCAACAGAATTAACCCCAGGAACTATCAATAATTGGGAGACGATGAGGCAAGCTTTTGTAAGCCGATTCTTTCCACCTGCCATGTATGATAGACTAATGGGAGAAATCCGTGCTTTTACACAAAATCCTAATGAATCTCTTGTTGAAGCTTGGTTTCGCATGAAAGATTTGCTTCGAAGTTGTCATGGTCATAATTTAGGACGAGGAACAATAATCCAAATCTTTTATCATGGTCTTGATGAAGCATCCCAAGCAATCCTTGATGCCGGGGGAATTTTTCTTTACAAAACAGCTAACGAGGCATATCAACTTCTCGAAGATCGACTACTCCTTAAACTCGATTGGTCAAAAGATTCCAAAACCAAACCCCTACGGAAAACCGTTGCTTTCGTCGAAAGTTCAGATAATTCGAAACTCATGGAGAAAATAGAAGCCTTGACTTCTAAAATCGACTCGCAATACAAAGATATAAAAGGAGAAATGAAAGAAATGCGAGATGGTTGTAATAATTGTGGAGGAAATCACACATCATCCGAGTGTGATTACCAACCTATGAATAGACCCAACGAAGGGGAAGCCAATTATATCCAAGGAGGATATCGTGGAGGAGGTTTTCGTGGTAATTATTACAGAAGAAGTTCTGGAAATTGGCAAGACCGCCAACAAAGGGATAACAACCGTGATTCTCAACCCCAAACAGACAACCCAAACCCACCAAATTCCGATAAAAACGAAGAATCTGATTTCGAAAAAATGATGCGAGATTTCGTAAGTACTCAAAGAGCTACAAATGAGTTTGTAAAAACTCAATTTTTCAATCTCAAAACCAAAGTTGTGCAAGGTCAGAAAAATCATCAAGTTTCTATCCAGGATCTTGAACAAAAATTTGGTAGACTTTCTGATCAATTTTCTTCTCGAATTCCTGGTACATTACCAAGTAACACCCAATCCAATCCAAAACCGTCTGGATCAAACGATAAGAGTTATCGTCCACCACAAACCAGAAATGAGCATATCAATGCTGTATTCACTCGAAGTGGTCTCTCATATGATCCACCACCCATTCCTACCGATAATACTATCATTCAAGATGAGGAGGAGGAGGAAGAAGCTGAAGAAGAAGCAGCTAAAGAAAAACCAACCCAAACACCAACCAAAGAAAATACCGTTCCACCAATAAAACCTTATACACCGAAAATACCATATCCACAAGCCCTAAGAAAGGAGAAAAGAGAGGAGCAAAATAAAAAGTTTATAGAGATGATCAAAGAAGTTAGAATTAACGTACCCCTCGTTGATGTTCTAGCTGGAATGCCCAATTCTGGAAATTTTTGAAAGAACTTCTTAATAATCAAAACAAGTTAGAACAAATTTCCGCTACCGTTCTCAATGAAGAATGCTCTGCTATCATTCAAAACAAAATTTCACCAAAACTAGGAGATCCCGGAAGTTTTCTTATACCATGTACATTAGGAAACAACATCACATGCGATGCTTTAGCCGATCTAGGTGCAAGTATCAATTTGATGCCCTATTCGTTGTATTCTAAACTTTCCATCAATACATTGAAACCTACTAAGATGAGTATAAGATTAGCCAACCATACATACCAATATCCTGTCGTGGTTGCTGAAAATATGCTTGTTCAAGTTGGTAAATTTGTTTTTCCTATGGATTTTGTCATCTTAGAAATGGAGGAAGATAGTCGAGTACCCTTAATCTTAGGAAGACCTTTCTTAAACACTGCTGACGCCATGATCAAAGTCAAAGGCAGAGAACTCAATCTTGGAGTAGGAGAAGATCGAATCACATTCTGAATCGATAAAGCAATGAAATATCCAAATTCCAGTGATGACACATGCTATAATATCGATGTAATTGATGAAGTCACTGAAGAAGAATTGGATGCATTACTTGTCGATTCGAAACCATTCATGACTACTTCAGAAAAGATCAGTGAAACAGATTCTGATAAAGAATTTGAGGAATTCATGGAAGTAAAATTAGAAGAAGAGAAAGAAGAGAAATTTGAAGATATCACTAAAAAAGATCAAATGAAAATCAAATCATCTCTAGAAGAACCACCCACTGATTTGGAACTCAAACCCCTTCCCAATAATCTCGAATACGCCTACTTAGAAGAAAATTCACTTCTTCCAGTAGTCATATGGTCGTTGCTCGAAACAAATAAAAAAGAAAGACTCGTTTCTGTTCTTAAGAAGCATAAACGCGCTTTTGCGTGGAAAACTTCTTATATTCCAGGAATTAGCCCAGATTTTTGCAAACACAAAATCAATTGTGAAGAAGGTACTAAAACCGTTGTAGAAAGACAACGTCGACTCAACCCCAATATGAAAGAAGTTGTTAAGAAGGAAATCATCAAACTTCTTGACGCAGGAATTATTTATCCTATCGAGGATAGCCCATGGGTGAGTCCAGTTCATTGTGTTCCGAAGAAAGGAGGAATGACTGTAGTGACCAATGAAAGGAATGAATTAGTTACTACTAGAACTGTCACTGGATGGCGAGTATGTATTGATTACAGAAAACTTAACAAAGCCACCAGGAAAGATCATTTTCCTCTACCGTTCATGGATCAGATGCTCGAAAGATTAGCAGGAAACAAATACTTTTGCTTCCTTGATGGTTTTTCGAGATATTTCCAAATTCCTATCGATCCAGCCGATCAAGAGAAAACCACATTTACATGTCCTTTTGGAACCTACGCTTACCGGCGTATGCCCTTTGGTCTATGTAATGCACCTACAACTTTTCAAAGGTGTATGATCGCAATATTCCAAGACATGCTTGAGACATCTATGGAAGTTTTCATGGATGACTTTTCAGTTTTTGGTGATTCTTTTGAAACCTGTCTTTCCAATCTCGATAAAATGCTTGAGAGATGTGAAGCTGCACATCTAGTTCTTAATTGGGAAAAATGTCATTTCATGGTAACTGAAGGAATTGTGTTAGGAAACAAGATATCAAGTTCAGGAATGGAAGTAGACAAAGCTAAAATAGTTGTTATCACCAAATTACCACCAACAACTAACGTTAAAACCGTTAGAAGTTTTCTAGGACATGCCGGTTTTTACCGCCGATTTATCAAAGATTTTTCAAAAATATCACGTCCTATGACTAAACTTTTAGAAAAGGATTATGTATTTGATTTCAATGCAGACTGCATTAAAGCTTTCGAAACATTGAAAAGTCAATTGACTAGTGCCCCAATTATGGTTGCACCTAATTGGTCACTACCATTTGAACTCATGTGTGATGCAAGCGATTTCGCTGTTGGAGCTCTTTTAGGACAACGTAAAGGAAAACATTTTCGTCCTATATACTTCGCTAGTAAAACACTTAACAATGCTCAACAAAACTATACGGTTACGGAAAAGGAATTATTAGCCGTAGTTTTTGCATTCGACAAATTCAGATCTTATCTCGTGCTTTCAAAAACGATAGTTTTTACAGATCATTCCGCACTCAAATATCTGTTTACCAAATAAGATGCAAAACCGCGTCTTATCAGATGGATTTTTCTACTGCAAGAATTCGATATCGAAATAAAAGACAAGAAAGGAGCAGAAAATCTTGCAGCTGATCATTTGTCACGTCTCGAGAATCCGAATTTGGAAGAATTAAAAGAAAATGAAATTAACGATTATTTTCCAGATGAAACTCTCATGACGATAGATAAAGATGATGTTGAGGACGTACCATGGTTTGCAGATTACGCAAATTATCTTGCAGGAGATATTCTTAAAAAAGGGATGAGTCACTACCAACGTAGTAAGTTCTTTTCAGAACTAAAACACTATTATTGGGAGAAACCTTACCTTTTTAAAATGTGCAAGGATGGAATGATACGAAGATGTGTTTCGGGTGCCGAAACAAGAAAAATTCTTGATGAATGTCATCATGGCCCAACTGGGGGACATTATGGTCCTTCCACTACAGCTAAAAAAGTTTTTGATGCTGGATTCTATTGGCCTACAATTTTCAAAGAAGCATATACTCTCGTTCAAAACTGCGATGCGTGCCAAAAATCCGGTAACCTTTCTCGAAGAGACAAAATGCCTCAAAAGAGCATTCAAGTCTGCGAAATATTCGACATTTGGGGAATTGATTTTATGGGACCCTTCCCTAAATCACACAAATACGAATATGTCCTCTTTGCAATCGATTATGTTTCCAAATGGGTTGAAGCTGAAGCTCTTCCTACTAATAATGCACGAGTTGTTGTCAACTTTCTCAAAAAGCTTTTCGCTCGCTATGGAATTCCTAAAGCTTTAATAAGTGATAGAGGATCCCATTTCTGTAATAAACAAATGGAGAAAGTAATGAAACGATATGGAGTTCATCATCGTTTTGCTACAGCTTATCATCCACAAACTACTGGTCAAGTCGAAAATACCAATAGAGCTATAAAAATAATACTTGAAAAAACGGTTAAGGACAATCCTTCCGTTTGGTCAAGGAAATTAGACGACGCTCTATGGGCATTTCGTACGGCATATAAGACACCAATTGGTACAACACCATACAGACTCTTGTATAGGAAAACATGTCATCTACCATTCGAACTTGAGCACCGTGCTTACTGGGCGCTAAGAAGTTGTAATCCTGATCTAAAAATAGCTGGAGAAAAGAGATTTTTGCAATTGCATGAACTCGATGAGTTAAGACTTCAAGCTTATGAGAACTCCCAGCTATAAAAAGCAAGAACCAAAGCTTACCACGATAGAAAGCTGAGAATTCGAAAACAATTCAAAGCTGGAGATAAAGTTCTGCTCTTCAATATGAAATATAAGTTTAAAGCTCTGAAACTCAAGCCAAAATGGTTTGGACCATATGTAGTGAAACATGGATTTCCATTAGGTTATGTTGAACTTTATGACAAACATGGTGGAAGTTTCATTGTAAATGGGCACCGAATTAAACACTATTATGATAAAGAGCAATTAAACGTAATTTCTAATGAAGAAATTCCATCTGAATTTGAATATGAAGCTATCACATTCATGGCTCCACACAAGGGAATGATCCCTTGGGCACACAATAATGGTTTTATCTATGATGCTCTTCCTAGAGCATGGGAAAAAGTTACATTGGAAAACATAGATGAAACAGGGGAGGGAATTGTGATAGGAAATGTGGTGTACATCCCTAAAAGAAATGTAACACTACAACTACATAATCTATTCGAAGTTTGAGTCCGGCTGAGGACTCGTTAATAAAACAAGCGCTTCACGGGAGGCAACCCGTGTGTTTATTTTTAATATATTTTTTTTCAGTATCTACACCCCAAAGTTTTACCACTTGGTCAAACTTAAGTGTGGGGGTGTGCCACTAATTTGAATAAAATTGCAATGCTTTTTGTTTGTTTGTTTTTGTTTCTAATAATGCATGTGTTGATTGCAAGAAACAGAAGATTGGATAGAAACATAAAACCGGATATTATGGTTTATTTTCTCATTTTCCCTACTTTCATACTTTTAAGTTCGTTTATCATATTGAGGACAATGCTTAACTTAAGTGTGGGGGGTGAGCAGGTAAATAAGAAATTAAGTCTAATATCGACTTAATTTTTAAATTTTGTGTGTCATTATAATCTAGTTGTTTTCACACTTTTAGGAGTAATTTATTAGAATAACACTGGAAAAATCAGTAATTTTGAAAGAATTGAGATGTGTCCCGATTAATATTGCAATCCACTTTTGGATCGATAACATTTGCTAGCACACATTATAACCCTTTCCACTAAATTATGAGGATTTAAGCATGTTCATATCTAGCATACATCTTATATGCTCGAATCTTTTGTTATGAGTGTGCCGGTGATTTTATTTATTCTAGAACTTGTACTTGTAAATCATTACGAGACCATTGTGAGATTACATTTTTGTAATATAAGTATACATACGTGATAAGAGGCAACCTTAGGATTTTAACCAAATAGCCTTCCTTATTGATTTTTAGCTAGTCACATTGATTAGTTAATTTCCAAATTTTAACCCTTTTGTTAGCGTTCATCTTTAACGCTAGATACCCTTAGTTACACCTTCTGAGCCTTTCCTTTTCTTTTGATTAAAACCATAAAAAAATACAAAAAGATTTTACACTTTTTAGCCTAGCCTTACCCTTTAGTCAAGTCTTGGTGAGTTGTTAGCTTTATGAGGTATTATATTATGAATCATGAAGAAAGAAATGAGAAAATGGAAATTCAGGAATCAGCGATTGAAGCAAGTAAAAGTATTGTTGGGAATAGACTTTATTATTTCAAGTGTCGGTCATTAAGTTTTATACTAGGTTGCTTTATATTACATTTATATTATGTTTTATAAATGTTTAAGTTAAGTTTACATGTTTGGTAAAGGTCTAAGGGCTTAACATGTAATAGTGTCTAAGTTAAGAGAAGCCCTAGTCCTCACCTATATATACTATTGTATCCCCTCATTTGAGGGTGTTGGTTCACCTAGTAATATCATTAGTCTTTCATTTTCATATTAAGGGTTCCTTCCACTCTCTCTCTCTCTACCTACTTTCTCTCTCTAGATATCTTAGTGCTTATGTTGTAAAATGGTGACCTAACAAGTGGTATCATTCACCAAGGGATAATATAGGTTGATTTAGGTTTGATTTGGTAGCAAAAACTAGGTTTTGTAGTGAATTTGTGGTATACTGTTACTGTTCATCGCCAAACTTGCGACTTAGCAACTTTTTTGTCGAGTTAGGTTTTCATTCTAGCGAGTTAGGTTTTGAATTCTAGCGAGTTAGAATTACATTTCTAGTGAGTTAGGTTCTCATTCTAGCGAGTTAGGTTTTCATTCTAGCGAGTTAGGTTTTGAATTTTAGCGAGTTAGAATTACATTTCTACCGAGTTAGGTTTTCATTCTAGCGAGTTAGGTTTTCATTCTAGCGAGTTAGGTTTTGAATTCTAGCTAGTTAGAGTTACATTTCTGTCGAGTTAGGATCACACAATTTACCGAGTTTGGACTTAATTCTAGCGAGTTAGGTTGTCATTTTCAGCGAGTTAAGTTAAGAGTGGCGAGTTAGCCTTTACCTTATCATACATCGAGTAAGGTTTATTGTGGCTTATATCAAGGGGAAACTCTGCTCAAATTTTGTCTTATTACCGAGTTACAATCTCTTTGAGAACTTACCGAGTTTGACAACCATAAGGACTGAAACTAAAACATACCGAGTTAGAATAAACAAACTTATCAAGTTCTCAAATCAACTTAAAACTAAAACCTTTACTTATCCTTAAAGATCCAAATTAACATAATCACATCATCTCATCTTATCAAAGTTTTTTCCTTCTTATCTTTCTTTTCTTATTTAAAAAAAAAATAAAAAAATAAAAAAAAGAAAAAAAAAAAAAAAAAAAAAATTGGCGGAAATTTGAGTAAAATTTATTTTTTTACAGGAGACTAAACGTTCAATTTTTACGCGAAATTTAAATTTTGGTATAACGTTGAAAATTTTGGCCCAAAATTCAAATTTTTAGGCCAAAATTCAAATTTTTTCAGTGTAATTTGCCGGCAAAATTTTTGAAACTCAAATTTTTCTTGCAACCTTATAATTGCATTTCATAGTGATTTTCAAATTTTGGGAAAGAAAATTTTTTCAAATTAATTTTGGAGGGAAATCCAGAAATCACTATTTCGACCTTGAGTGTGACATTCTTGTTTGATTATTTCGATTACGTCGCAACAATCAAGGGGGAGAGAAATGTCATCTACAATGTCTCAATCATCTTCTTCCAACTACCTTCCTCACCAATATTCTCATCAGCAACAGTATCATCTACAACAAAGTTACAGCTCCCTCATTGATCATGTTCTGCTCTTTGGCAATGAATCAAGGCCTCCAATGTTGCTACCAGGAACGTATACTGTTTGGAAACGGAGATTTCTACAATGGCTCACAGATCGTCCTGCTGCAGATCTCACTTGCGGGGGCCTTAGGATGGACTCCTCATCTCCATACAAGTCGGGTCCGTGGTACCACATCATGCGGTTGAAAGATGATTTGTCAACATACGGGGTTACCCTCCCCTCAATCTTTAAAAGAAAAGTAGGAAATGGCGCATCCACTCGGTTTTGGGTTGATCAGTGGCTTGGTGGTCCACCTCTTTGCTCCACATTCCCGAGGCTATACAGGTTAGAAACTAACAATCTTTGTTTTGTTTGTGATCGAGCACCAAAAATATCTCCGAATATCACCGGTCCACCTGGTTCGACTCAAGGTCCATCAAGCCAACTGGACATCCCCCCACCCTCCTGGTCTTATTTTTTCGTGGGCTTGGTTGAGACCACTGAGATCAAAAGCTGAAAGACACGAGCTTTCTGAATTAATTAGCCTTCTGTCTAGCCTATACTTAACCTCTGATAATGATTACTGGGAATGTTCCATTAGTGATAATAGAGTCTTCTCAGTCAAAAGTATGTGATCATACATCTCAAACCTTCATTACACCGCAAACCCGCAACCGTATAGGTGGAACAAAGCTTTACCCATCAAAATAAACATATCCTCTTGGAGAATCCTTAATGAAAGACTACCAACCCGGTCCAACCTAGACCAAAGAGGCATTGATCTTCACTCGACACGTTGCCCCGTCTGTGACAATGACATTGAAACAGAAGTTCATCTCTTCATCTCTTGTGAAGTAGCCATATATACTTGGTCTAAAGTGTTAACGTGGGGGAAAATTCAAAATATCACGATAACAACTCTTTTAGATGCTCTTACCCTTGCGGATAGAGTCAATCTGCCGAGCCACAATGTTTTCCTCTTTGACGCGGTAGTCCAATCAACTTTTTGGTTCCTGTGGAAATTTAGGAATGACATGGTATTCTCGCTTAAACGGCCCTCGAGGGATCTCATTCTCAATGACATTAAGCTCGCTTCCTTCAATTGGGTATCTTCTAGAGTTAGAAAGGGTAGGCTTAATTGGATTGATTGGGTTGTTAACCCATGTAATACTCCATGTAACTGATTGTTCTGGCTTCTAGCATCTTGCTGGTTTGCTTTTGTTATTTATATTATTTCTCTCTGTTGTTCAAAAAAAAATGTATGGTTTGTAATAAAAGCTTAAGTGCAAAGGCATGAAAATTATGTGAAACAACTTATTTTGAGTACTTATTTGATGCAACAGGACAGCTGGAAATATAGCATTAATTTTGGAGAAAGCAACTTATTTGACTCAAGTTTCTTCTTTGCCATTGACTTGGAAAAGAAGAAAGTTTTGGCCTTTTGGGTATGCATATTATCTGTAGCAAATATATATTCTGATTTTTCACTACTTTGTTGGCCATTAAACAAATAACATCAATAATGTGTACTACTTCCTCCAAAAATCTTACTTTTCATATGCACAGTTTCACTTATATGCTTACAATGCTCTTTTTCGTGTTATCAAACACAACTGCTAATGATTTCAGCAAATCATTAGAAGGAAAAGCTTTCCTTGCAACGAATTGGTGGGGAAGATAGAAATGCTTCTTAAAATCATTGTACTTGTGACGACTTCATATATATTTCAATAAGTAGTATATAGCCGCAAATGCTTTAACACAATTTCATAACTTCAATTCGTATATCATACATATATTTTGGACCTACAGTTTGTTGAATACGAAATGAGATAGCCTAAGCATGTTTCATATAAACACCTTCATGACAAAAATATTGAAACTGTATTCATTATAAGTATGGTGGTTGTACTCAAAATGACGATGTTGTGAGATCGGAGACTAAATGATGCCCTCAACATGATAACTCCTGAGAAACTTCTCTCATTGTCGGTCAGTCCTTTGGATCTTTGAGAACGCATGATAGTGCCACGTGACCAACACGGATAATTTCCTTTTCAATTAGCCTATCAGTAGGATAAGAGAGTCGCTTGTCCAAAATATTTTCCAACATTGTACCACGACTTGTAGAATAATTCACGGATAACAAGAGGTCTCCTGGATGCTTGCCTCCAATTGTTTCAAGAACAACCACTCCAAAGCTATAAACATCACAACTTTCATTCACAATCATGCTATATGCAAGTTCTATATGATCACATATACCAAGTTATTGTTAGTGAAGATCTAATGACTTGTAGATATAAAATTAAGAAGCATATGAACATGTATACATAATTACGTACCTGGGGCAATGTATCCTAAAGTTCCAGCGATTACTGTTTGGTTAGATGAATCAGGATCTAGCAATCTAGCTGCCCCAAAGTCGGCAACAAATCCTTCCATTTCCGAGTTCAAAAGAATGTTGTTACTTGATATGTCCCGATGAACGATAGGTGGATTGCAATCATGATGCATGTAAGCCAGAGCATGTGCGACATCTTTTATAATATTCACCCTCTTCATCCAATCCACTTTAACAGCGAGTTCATCATTGCTCAACGCGCAAAATAGGCTCCCCTTTTCCATGTATTCGTATACAAGGAAGTTGCATTTGTTATGCAAACAAAAACCGTAAAGTTTCACAATATTCTTGTGTCTTAGGTTGGTTAACACTTGGACCTCATTTTTGAAACTCTTGTTAAATGTCGGTTACGCAGCCTCAAACCGATGGAGTTTTTTCAACACAAAAGTTTTACCGCTAGGTAGTTTTGCTTCATAAACACTACCATAGCCACCAGTCCCAATGCAGTATTTGAGGTCAAAATCCTCTGTTGCACTGATGAAGTCTTTATATGCAATTGTTCCATCATAATTCAATACCGAGCACACGTCTCCATGTTTTATAATTTCTATATGGATTTTATTCTCGGTAGCCCTGTGACAACGGTAGCACACATAACCAAGAAGTAAGAAGCAAATCCCAACAATGACCGGAAGAATAATGGCCAAATAGTGGACTGATTTCTGGATCGGAGGATAATTGGGAACAATAGTAGTGAGATGATTCTGAGACTGATTAAAGAACTCCAAATATGGGAATTCCCATTGACCAAGTGCTTCTCCAACAAAATTATTACTACTAAGGTCCAAGTACTCTAATTTATTGCAAACCTTTAGTGATTTGACAACTCAAGTCATGAGATTATTAGATAGGACTAGATGTTTTAAACTGCAGGGAGTTTGAAATGACACGTTTCCTGACAAATGGTTTGATGACAAATCAAGGTAAACGAGTTTTGGTAACTTTCGAAATTCATAATGAACAGGACCCACAAGACGGTTATGATTTAGGTCGACATGCTCTAAGTTCATCAAGTTTGTTATATCTAGAGGAATGATGCCACTAATGTTATTCATGTCAAGGTTTATAATTTTCAGTGCACTTAGATTACGAAAACATGATAGAATAGGACCACTGAGATTGTTGTCACCAAAGTTCAGTACTTCCAAGTTTCGTAAATTACTTAGTTCTTGTGGGATGGAACCATTGAGTTTATTTGTTCTCAAGTCCAGATGGGCAAGATTAAACATGGAACTAAGAGATGAAGGGATGGGACCAGTAAAGTTGTTTAGACTAAGATCTAGGTATGTGAGATTAACCATGGAACCAAGAAACGAAGGGATGGGACCAGTAAAATTGTTTCGACTAAGATCCAGGTAGGTGAGATTAACCATGGAACCAAGAGACGAAGGGATGGGACCAATAAAGTTGTTTCGACTAAGATCCAGGTATGTGAGATTAACCATGGAACCAAGAGACGAAGGGATGGGACCAGTAAAATTGTTTCCACTAAGATCCAGGTAGGTGAGATTAACCATGGAACCAAGAGACGAAGCAATGGGACCAATAAAGTTGTTTCGACTAAGATTCATGTAGGTGAGATTATTTATGGAACCAAGAGATGAAGGGATGGGACCAATAAAGTTGTTTCGACTAAGATCCAGGTATGTGAGATTAACCATGGAACCAAGAAATGAAGGGATGGGACCAGCAAAGTTGTTTCGACTTAGATCCAGGAAGGCGAGATTAAACATGGAACCAAGAGATGAAGAGATGAGACCAGTAAAGTTGTTTCGACTAAGATCAAGGTAGGTGAGATTAAACATGGAACCAAGAGATGAGTGGATGGGACCAATAAAGTGGTTTTGACTAAGATTGAGATATGACAAACTCTTCAAGTTCCCTATCTGAGATGGGATAGTACTAGTGAAATTGTTTCCAGAAAGATCAAGTTCTACTAATTTGGTAAGATTAGTGAGTGAAACAGGTAACGTACCGTTTAGATTGTTCCCACGAAGTGAAAGATGGGTCAGGTTTGATAGCATACCAATCTGCTCTGGAATGCTTCCTTCTAAGCGGCAGCTTTCAATAACCATGCGATCAAGGTTCGGAAATGAAGAAAAGCCAAGGTTTCCGAGATCATGAGGAAAGTCATAATAATAGTTACCACAATTAAACTCTACTGAAACAACACTTCCTGCTTCATTGCAAGTGATTTCATACCAAGTGCAATGATCTGAAGCATTAATACCCCGCCAACCCGCTAGAAAATTATTAGCAATCGTATTTGGTAACACCAAAACAAGCATCATAAGCAAATAAGTAAAATTGTGCATATGATCACATGTAATAATATACTTGAAGGTAATAGACAACATTATTAATGTTTGTTTATTTATCAAAAACTACTGAAAATGAATCATGATATGTTAGTATATATGCATGCACTCCTTTATTTTTCCAAGTCAATAGCATAGAGTAAACGCTAGTCATAACAAGTTTCTTTGTGGAAAATTTCTATCCCATCCTAAGGGTTGGGCTTAGCTTTCACATAAAAACAAGTGGTTCATGTATTTTTTCAGCTTTTGTGATTTTATCTTTTATTACATAAAGACTTTGTTATTTTTTCAGCTTTTGTGATTATAATAATCTATTGCTGTGAAATTTGTATTTTTTGTGTTTTTACTCAAGGAATTTAACCACAGTAAACAACTATTTCATGATTATGGCATGAAAATTTTCAATTTCTCAAACATCTTCATAATTTAATGCTTTTGAGTTGTATGAGAGTTTATAAAGCTTCATGAGGTTTATCAAAAGATTTATAAGTTGGCCACATGACTCAATTATATACCTTTTTAATGTATTGCAATGTATGTACTAAGCATAAATTAAAAAAAATGATGATATATGATTAGTTGATTACTACCTATGGAACTTTTTTTTTCTTCCAAATACAAATTGCGAGTTTACTACATATATTGTTGGTTACTACCTATGGAACCTTTTTTTTTTCATCTTATGCAAATGGACTTTCGTGAAGCGAAGTGAAAATGCGTCTAGTCACATTATAGCTAAGTGAGCCTTAGGTGCTACTCTTTCTTTAATACTGACAGTCTTATATGTGCAAGTTCTCGTGCACTTAATTCTCAAAAAGTTGATACTTTAATAAAACACCTACATCATTTAACTTATTGGACCAAGACTTGACAATTGAAAATCTTTAAAATTTGGGCTATCAAACACGTTTGGGCGATGGGTTACTTCTCATAAAGCCCATCACCACGACAACTATAAAGTGAATCGTAACCCTAAAAACTAAAAACTAACTCATGCACAACAACACACATATTCACTAATCGAACAATCATCAAGTAGGTATTATATTAATTCATAGTCAAGTTTAGTATTTTCATTTTATAAGATCGATGAATGTTGTGTGTGTACGTGTTGATCTTGCTGATTTGGAATTGTTTTTTAATAGCTGTTGTTGTTTTCATGAATATGTTATGCATATTTAGCAATTAGTACAATGTTATTTTTCGGTATTATAAGCGTAGTGATTATAACATGACAAGACAGATTTATGTTTTAGATTATATATGCGTACACATTAGATTCTTTTACCTGGCGGTAGCTGGTTAGCTATCAGCCTTGAAGTTGTGGTATGTGAGGTTTATGTGAGATAGTAGTTGGTTTAACGATTTAAGTGCTTGAATAATTAGTCGTTTAAAAAAGAAAGTGTTGATATAAATAATGTTTGTGAATGTTATTAATATTTCTCAATAAACCTATGTTTTGATAATCACAAAACTTAAATCAAATTAAGTCAAGAATAAGACATAAACAAGTATTTGGTGACAAATATTTACCTCTACATCTTATATCACTCAAGGTATGCATAAACTTAGTAACTTATGCATTACATGATCAAAGGAAATTTTATATTATTACATAACATTATATAAAATGATTTTAACATTTTATATATATTTGTAAATCATTTTTGGTAAAGCTTTATTAAACCACAAAAATGTGATTTCAAATTTCCAACCAAAAAGGGCAAATTTTATCCAGAAAAACTTTTGGAACGTTCAGGAGGGCGGCCCCCTTAATTTTACTAGGCGGCCCCCTTAATCATTAAGGGGACCGGCCTACAATTAAGGGGACCGGCACGCTCCCGAACAGTAAAATCTGTCCCTATAAATATTGGATCATTCCACATATTTTTCTCACTTTTTTGCACTATAAACTTTCTGATCCAATCTTCTTCTCTAGATCTAAAATCCTTTGATCATATATTTCATAAGTCTTTGTTTCCAAGTGATCCAAAGCTTCATTCATTCAAGTGCAAGAAGAAGAACACTTCTCTACATCCATCTTATTGTAGTGGTGTTGTGTATAGCTAGTTTCATATAGTACTAGTGATAGTTATTTGTAAAGGTGTTGTGTATATTTGTTGATTGTAGAATCTTGGTGTGCTGTAAACTAGTTTAGTAGTTGTGACTTAGTTGTGCATAGAAGAAGGTGTGAAGATTGACAAGGTGTGAAGACGGTGTGAAGTCTTGAAGAAGGTGTGAAGGTGTGATTAAGGTGTGAAGATCACGTGGTGTGATATTTGGTGTGAGATTGGTTCTAGCTACGATTAGAACTCGACATTTAGCTTAGTGTCGTTAACTTGTGTAAGCCAAGGTGTGTAAGGTTTCTCCACCATAAGGAGTTTGTTGACATAGTGAAGAAAACTCTCGAGTGTGGTACTCGGGGAGTGGAGTAGGGCAAGGAAGGTGTCCTTATAGCAGAACCACTATAAATTCACGTGTTGTGGTTTGATCTTTCTAAATCTATCTTTTCTTCATTATATTTCAATACTTTCAATATTAGTTTAGACTTGCTTATATTGGTTGTTGCTTGAACTCACTTAAGATCGAATCGAAAGTTTTTATAACCTACAAAATATTTTGGAAATAAATTTAAAAAGGACATAAAACTATTCAACCCCCCTTCTAGTTTTCCACAATTGGTATAAGGAGCCACGTCTAGCAATATCTTTAAAATATATTGTATTTTAAAACTTGTAACGATCTATGGAATCTGCAAAATATTTAGAAGGGCAATCTATGCAAAGACCACCACTATTTGAAAGTGATAGATTTTTATATTGGAAAAATCGATTCGAATCTTATGTGAAGTCAAAAGATCTAGATCTTTGGCATGTTATTACTAATGGTGATTTTTTACCTATTCAAAATAACCCGGAAACTAAGAAAGATGAAATCGTACATTTTGAAAAACAAAATGATGATTTAAAAAGAAAACTTTCTAAAAATAATGAAGCAAAAATGGTTATTTATAATGCGCTACCACGTAAAGAGTACGAAAGGATCTTTATGTGTGAAACCGCAAAAGAAATTTGGAACTCTTTACTAATAACTCACCAAGGTAATAGTCAAGTCAAAGATAATAAGATAGATCTACTTGTTCAACAATACGAGCAATTCACGATTCCGGAAGAGGAATCAATTGACAATGCTTTTGCTAGATTTAACACTATCATCACAAGTTTAAAAGCACTTGATGAGAATTTTTCTAGTAAGAATTTTGTTAGGAAGTTTCTTAGGGCTCTTCATCCAAAATGGCGAGCTAAAGTGACGGCTATTGAAGAATCGAAGAATTTGTCAACTTTGCAACTTGACGAATTAATTGGAAATCTAAAAGTCTACGAAGTCATCATTAAGAAGGACTCCGAAATGGTCAAGGAAAAACGAGAGCAAAGCAAGTCAATCGCCTTGAAAGCTAGAAAGGAATCTAGTATCGAAGATAGCTCATCTTCCGAAAGTGATGACGAAGAATACGCCATGGCCGTAAGAGATTTCAAGAAATTCTTCAAAAGGCGAGGAAGATTCGTAAGACAACTGTATGATGAAAAGAAAACATTTCAAAAGAGTAAAGATGACAAGAACAACAAGATTGAAAGAAAGTGTTTCAAGTGTGGAGATCCAAATCACCTTATTGGAAAATGTCCAATGATGACAAGAGATCAAAATCAAAGAGCATTTGTTGGAGGTGCTTGGAGTGATAGTGATGATGATGAGAATGAAACGACAAAGGAAGAATAATGTCTCATGGCGAATACACCAAATGAGGTACGTTCCGAAACCGAATATTTTAGTGATGAAAGTATATCATTAGATGAAAAAGATCTAGATAATGAATATATTAAACTATGCAAATTAGGACAACTAGTAATGGCCAAAAACAAATCACTAAAATACATTAACAATCAATTAGAAAGTGAAGTACTTGAACTAAAAATTAAAATACATCAACTAGAAAAAGGTAAAGAAATTTTGAAGAATGTAAATCATGTCAAGAGCTTAAAGGTGAAAACGAAATACTTAGGGAAGAAATTCGCAAACTTGACAAATTTGAAAATAGTAGTCAATCACTTAGTAAAATAATAAATATTCAAAGAACATCTGGAGACAAAACCGGCTTAGGATTTAATTCAAATGAGGCTTCAACAAGCGAGATTAAAAATATAAAATTTGAAAGTGAACTCAACAAACAAAAACCTTTAAAATCTAATCCTAAGTATATACTTATTAATGATAAGAAAATACCTCTTGCCAACGATGAAGAAGTTAAAGATTTTTATAAACCGTCTTTAAAGACCGAAGTAGGATCTTCTAAACCCAAAATAAGATCTAAAACTCCACCACCTAGAAAACCAAATAATTCTCATCCTAGGTCTAAAACACCTCAAGCAAGAAGAAATCAAAATAGACAAAACTATAATAACAATAGTAATCAAATGTGGAACTACCAACAAAGCTACAATCCTTGGGGCATTCTACCACCTTTCATGCACCCGAGTCAAATGTTAAACATGTTTGGACCAAACAACTTTGGACCAAAAGGACAATGGAGATCAAATGGCTAGACGAACATTCCTTGAGGCAATCTTGGTTTTTCTCTCAACATAGACTTTTTCAAAGTCTATATTTCATCTTGATGATGTTGAAGATTTCTTTTGAAGACCACCGGGTACGCCATTCTTTCACAACTCATTGCCATGCTTAGATAAATATGCATTGTTTGATTTCGTCAATTATTTAGATATAATTTGTTATTGTCTTATATTTGTTAGAGTCACATATATACTTATATATACATATATATACTATTATACGTAATATATTAAATATATTTATATATATATATATATATATATATATATATATATATATATATATGTAACACCCCCAATTCATGGATGCAGCGGAATTCGAACTAGGTGTTACTTGACGGCACAATAGTCACAATAATAGAAAACGAACTCCAATTGAGTCGTTTTAAAAGATTTATCATTCAAATTGTATAAATATCAGAGATTTACAAAATGAGGTCCCAAATGGTTCCATGTTTACAATGTATAACAATTGTGTTTTTGAATGATAATAAAATTTATAGCCCTCTTGAGTATCCGTGTCCTTCCGTGCCATCCTTGATCGTCATGAACCTGAAATACATGCTTGAAAGGTCAACACAAAGGTTGAGTGATATTCATAGAGTTTGTTTAATGTTTGAACACAAAGTGTTGGTAGTAAATCGTTGAACACAGTAATCGTAGTGTTTGTAGTTAAATCGTTTGAACACAATAATTGGTAGTGTTTGTAGTTAAATCGTTTGAACACAATAATTGGTAGTGTTTGTAGTTAAATCGTTTGAACACAATAATTGGTAGTGTGAGCTATAGACTCACACCAATATTTGGAAAACAATGATGGGCTACGTTGTTATATGCCCGGAAAGGTTATTAATTCACTAAGCTTATGACACCAAAACGTTAACGTGTACCAATATCGATCGGCAGATTTATCCCGGTAGGTACTTTGCCGTCATACCTAATGTTTCAAATATTAATGCATTTGTTTGAACTTAGTCAATACAAATGGGATTCGTCAATCCCAATAGGCCTATTCACAATATTCGCGCTCACTTGCAAGTAACCCTCGCAAGTGATTAAATGGTTCATAATAAGGGATCTTGGTTTGGCAAGGATGTTACTTAGTGATAATAAAACATAGTCGAATAGCATACAGTAGAAAGCATTGTGTTCGAGTAGAAAAATAATAGCATGTATTCCCCCCAAGGGTTTGTAAAACATTGAAGTAATGTAAAGTGGGGCTATGAACTCACCTTAAGTTGTATAGCAAGTAATGAAGGTGATGGTTGGATCGTGTAGGTTTCTACGAGCAACCTATAATAGAATGTCGCGACTTAGGATTTGAGTAATATAACGGAGTGCCTATATATATATCTTGCATCTAAGTCCATGATGTGGTATGATGTATATTGTAAGTCTTTGAAAGAAAGATTCATGAAACATGTATGTTTTGGTATATCGTTTACTACCGTTCGGGCCGACATAATTCAGAAGTCATGTTAGTAAGCGTTCGAGGAGCCAGGACACTTTAACTCGTAAATCCACAACTCAACTCGACGGCTTACATAATGAACTCCTCACATGAGGCTCCCAACTATTGTAGTAGTTGATGAAATATATAGATATAAGTTTTGATCCGAAAGGTTACATGTCCGATATTTGAATAAACTTATGAAAGTTTATTTGTACATGAAGATTGTTATTAGGGATAGTTTCATAAGTCTTGAATGACCATTTTCTCTTGGTAATATCTCATGGTTTCCTTTTAAGTGAAGTAGATCCAAATTGCTTGTTCATGTTATCGCCTAATTCATTGTTACATGTTTACGCCTATGTAAGTTGGTATGGTCATTTCGTCATGGCCTAGACATGACCTTTGGTCCTTGTTCCAAGGTCATGAGACCCAACCTTGGCTCTAGCCATGGTGGTGGTCTTGTTTATAGGTCATAATAACTCTTGTTCCTTTTAAAGTATAACCATAACTTAGTGACTTATTATATGTAAATAGCTGTTAAGAAATTGTGAAATATCTTACTCAGAAAGTGTTTTCAAGGCTCGAGCCTCTTTGTTCCTGAACGAAAACGTCGTTCCGGACAACTTTCGTGTTTTAACTTTTTGATGAATCGGACCAGAAGTGGGACTTTCAAAAAGTCAGAATGCGATTCAGTAAGGTTTAGGCAGTTTTGCCGGAAATCTTTGGTAACTTCAAATGGGCGTAACTTTTGACTCGTATACTCGTTTTAGGTGGTTCAAATTGCTATGGTTTCCTTGTTAAGTCCTCTACTGTAATATGTAATAATCCAATATAAAATTTTTACCATTTTGATCAGGTTATACCAACAAAGTCACTAGTTTACTTGTTTTATGAACTTGTCTTATCAATCAATAACAATAACTTGTTTTGGTCATTTTTATACATCATGGACATAACTACAAGACATAATATAGCAAGAATAACATGTAAATAACATGAACATGATTATTTAACAAGAAGCAAGTTAGGGTTTGGCTCACAACTTTTGGCTTTCAAAGATGAAAGGAAGTTAACATGTAAGGATAGGACTTTGATAGACTTGCTTCAACCCACTTCTCTTCATGCAATCTTTCTACCCTTGGTATTCTTGAAAGATGGATGATGAAGGTTTAGGTGAATTGAGTGGATTTAAACTCAAGAGAAATCACCAAGTATATGAGGTTATGGAAGTGTTTGATGAATGATAACCTATCTAGGGTTTCTACCTTGAACTAGCACTTGAATCTTGCATGAAACTTGAAGAGAATGAGAAAATGAGATGGTGCGGGTGTGTGTGTGATGAGGGACGGCCAAGGAGAGGGAGGAGGGTATTTATATGGCTTGGAGGAGGTTAGAAATGTTGACTAGTCCAACCTTGGAGGCCAAGGTGAACACATGGATGAAATCTAAGGCCTTTAAGCTTGAGATCAAGCCACCTAGTGTGAAACCCCCCCCCCTTATGGCGGTTCATGAACTTGGAGAGCAAGAGTTGGCTTTTGGATGATATTATCCAAGATATCTAGTTAGTTTTGACTCCGGGAAATGCCAATCGTAAATGATTAAGCCTCAAAACGTAAAACCGGGTGTCGTAAAATTATGGAACTTGAAAGTATTGATAAACATGTCAATAAGTTCCATAATAAAATATAAAATGAGTGGTAGGTTCCATTTGGGTGGTAAAACCCTGCTAAAAACTGGAAACACGGGTCTAAAACGCGTAATTCGTAAAATGTACGAATATTGCGTAAAATTGAGAAAAGTAAAATGTTACTTTTCTAATAGGTTATAAATGATTTAAAATGACTTATAATGTCTAGACTGGGCTCAGTCTAGTGTCGGTTGGTGTTAAATGTCTTTTAGACATCAAACCGTAAGCCTAAAAATCAAGGAATGACTTATAAAATCAAGGAATGATTTTTGGTCAAAGGAGGAGGGAAAATTATGTTGACTTTTTCTAATAATTTTGAAAACTCAAAATGTCTTAGAAACTCGTTTTGTGGTCTAACGGTTAATCGCCCATTCGGTTAAGCGTGCTCATGTGAGATTAGTACCGACATGGGTGACCTGCTGGGAAGTCTTTGGTCATGTTTTTCTCAGTCACGATTAATTCTCAAATAAATCATGAGTGTGTCAAACATTTTTCTGATGCGGGGTCACTTAACGCGGTCGAGTTTCGTTGTACGTAGAATTTCTGAATGACGTTTTACCCTAAAACGTGTAATTCCTTAATAACTTTCACGAAAATGATCTGACGAATGTCAAACATTTAATTTGCCATGGAAATGATTTATCACTCGAGAATATCAAATAAAAATCAACTTTCGGGAAAGTTTCGGGAAAAATGAATAGTAAAAGTGAATAGTGAAATTTTCCGAGAATGGTAATTATCCTGAAAATGCGAATTGTTACAGTCTCTACCCCTTACGGGGAACTTCGTCCCGAAGTTCTATGTGTGTCATATGTTGGAGTGGTGTCGATGAAAAGGTATGGTTACTTATGAGGACTAAAGTCTGGGGTTACCAGTGATGTAGTTTGATTTGTCGTTTCAGTGTATGGTGTAGGATGAGGCTTACTTTTATGTAGGAAAGGTATGGTAATAGTCGAATATCAAAGGAAATTGATATAGCAGTCGAATATTAATAGGAATTGAGATAGTAGTTGTACAGAAATTGATATAGTTGTCAAGTATCAATAGCAATTGATATAACAGTTGAACAACGATAGCAATTTACATAGGAATCCAATAAATGGAAATTGATATAGTAGTGGAATATCAATGGAAATTGGGATAGTAGTCGCAATCATAGTCTAGTAGGTAATCGGTTGTTGTACCTAGTGTTTATGTCATGGTTTGAAGCGATGTCGGTGAAAAGATAGGATTTCTTGTGGCGAATATAATGTAGGTATCATGCCATACCCGAGCAATGTAATGTAGGTATCATGCCATACCCGAGCAATGTAATGTAGGTATCAAGCCATACCCGAGCAATGTAATGTAGGTTGACTTCATACTTATGTTATTTCGGATACAAATAAGCCCACTTGTTTATAATTCTTTATTTACATAGAGAGGCATCCCAAACAATGAAAATAGAGGAGTATAAACTTATGGTTCGGTGATTTACAATTTCTTTATTTAAATGAAAAGGCATCCCAATCCATTTAAATAATTACAAATCATCCTACTTAAGAATTCCCAACACAACATTCATAATTAGCCGGTGAGTTACAAGGTAGTGTATTACGAGATGATACTGGTGTAACAAAAGTACAAGATGAATATTCAAACTTGTAAAGCTGATAAGGGTGCTTGTGGTGTAACTAAGGATGATTTGAGCTTTAAAAGTGCATCAAGATCTGTTAATGAGCTTGTGTTTGTAACGGTTGTGAAGATAATGATGTGATATGTTGATGAACAAAAGTGTGTAGTGTATGCTTAACATTAATACTCTTAGGTATAGATGTTGAGTTTGTTTTGAAAATCTTAAGAGATTTTTAAAAGTTTATGATGGAATGGTATCCTAAACAGGATGGTACTTCTACAGGATGAAGAGAATAATTGATAACTATCCAAGATAGTAGATCGGATTTTCTCATAAATGAAAACTTTCAAGAATGAATTTAGATCATACAAATAAGGTGTTAAGATTTCGCTGAGTGGTAAGACACTATCGTGTCTCTAGATTGTTTTAATGTATTCTGGTGGTTTATCGTGTTCATGTAGGAAATCAACCTAAACATAACCCTAGTACAACTACTCTCAGTATTTGAAAATCTTAAGTCGAATATAGTTAGTCAGACTATATTCCACTGTCCCTAGGTTAAATATAGGTGACTAGTCTATATTTAGCCAAGGTTCGATAAAATTTTCAAATACCTAAATTAGGTATACTTGTGATATGTCCGTTGGTTTTGGGAAACTGTTCACTAAACAAAGGCGATGTCAACCCTTAAGTTGCAAGTCCCGTCCATACAAGACTTGTAACGTATGTTTTCATATTCCATTGCATAAAAGGTAGTAAGGGTAGATACGTATGGAAAGGAAGTTTTAAGTAGTTCTAAAATAGAACATACTTGGCCAGGATCACGAACTTTTAATAATGAAGGTTTCATCAGAAAACTTTGATGAATGTAGAGAAAGTTCAGCTTTTGTCGATGATGGATTAGTTTGTCCTTTAGAATCTCATATTTCTTGTTTGGAAATCGTTAGATTGTGATGGGTTTTTGATATCATAAGAAATGATATTGATGATGTGATGGAATAATTCCAGAGACCATTGCGCAAAACACAATGTCTCGGAAGTAGGTTAGACCATTGTGCAATTCACAATGTCTGGGAAGTAGGTTAGGTCATTGTGTGACTCAAAACATTTGAGAAATGTTTAAGACCATTGTATCATACAATGTCTTGGAAAATGAATGAGACCATTGTATCTCACAATGTCTTGGCAAATGAATGAGGCCATTGTATCTCACAATGTCTTGAAAAATGAAATGAGACCATTGTATCTCACAATGTCTTGGAAAATGAATGTTGGAGTAGGAACATGATTGGGAGAGTGTGGCTATGTCGAAATGCCTTAGAATAGGCATACACAGATATGTTTAGTTCATTGTTTAGATAAATGATTGAAAATAAACCGAGTTTATATATCAATATACTAATATGTTCATGTAGCATAAAATGCCTAGTGTGTATATATCAATATACTTATATGTGTTCATGTAGCATAAAATGCCTAGTGTGTATATATCAATATACTTATATGTGTTCATGTAGCAGAAAATGCTTAGTGTGTATATATCAATATACTAATATGTGTGTGAAGCATAACATGCTTACTAAGTCCATAATCGTCTGGAGGATGGAAGACACGGAGAGCGGAAGGCTATAAAATGTTTTTGTTTGTAATTGTAGTTATAGTTTAGGTCTCACTTAGACCCGTTTCTCTATAACCATGGCTCTGGTACCAATCTGTAACACCCCCAATTCATGGATGCAGCGGAATTCGAACTGGGTGTTACTTGACGGCACAATAGTCACAATAATAGAAAACGAACTCCAATTGAGTCGTTTTAAAAGATTTATCATTCAAATTGTATAAATATCAGAGATTTACAAAATGAGGTCCCAAATGGTTCCATGTTTACAATGTATAACAATTGTGTTTTTGAATGATAATAAAATTTATAGCCCTCTTGAGTATCCGTGTCCTTCCGTGCCATCCTTGATCGTCATGAACCTGAAATACATGCTTGAGAGGTCAACACAAAGGTTGAGTGATATTCATAGAGTTTGTTTAATGTTTGAACACAAAGTGTTGGTAGTAAATCGTTGAACACAATAATCGTAGTGTTTGTAGTTAAATCGTTTGAACACAATAATTGGTAGTGTTTGTAGTTAAATCGTTTGAACACAATAATTGGTAGTGTTTGTAGTTAAATCGTTTGAACACAATAATTGGTAGTGTGAGCTATAGACTCACACCAATATTTGGAAAACAATGATGGGCTACGTTGTTATATGCCCGGAGAGGTTATTAATTCACTAAGCTTATGACACCAAAACGTTAACGTGTACCAATATCGATCGGCAGATTTATCCCGGTAGGTACTTTGTCGTCATACCTAATGTTTCAAATATTAATGCATTTGTTTGAACTTAGTCAATACAAATGGGATTCGTCAATCCCAATAGGCCTATTCACAATATTCGCGCTCACTTGCAAGTAACCCTCGCAAGTGATTAAATGGTTCATAATAAAGGATCTTGGTTTGGCAAGGATGTTACTTAGTGATAATAAAACATAGTCGAATAGCATACAGTAGAAAGCATTGTGTTCGAGTAGAAAAATAATAGCATGTATTCCCCCCAAGGGTTTGTAAAACATTGAAGTAATGTAAAGTGGGGCTATGAACTCACCTTAAGTTGTATAGCAAGTAATGAAGGTGATGGTTGGATCGTGTAGGTTTCTACGAGCAACCTATAATAGAATGTCGCGACTTAGGATTTGAGTAATATAACGGAGTGCCTATATATATATCTTGCATCTAAGTCCATGATGTGGTATGATGTATATTGTAAGTCTTTGAAAGAAAGATTCATGAAACATGTATGTTTTGGTATATCGTTTACTACCGTTCGGGCCGACATAATTCAGAAGTCATGTTAGTAAGCGTTCGAGGAGCCAGGATACTTTAACTCGTAAATCCACAACTCAACTCGACGGCTTACATAATGAACTCCTCACATGAGGCTCCCTACTATTGTAGTAGTTGATGAAATATATAGATATAAGTTTTGATCCGAAAGGTTACATGTCCGATATTTGAATAAACTTATGAAAGTTTATTTGTACATGAAGATTGTTATTAGGGATAGTTTCATAAGTCTTGAATGACCATTTTCTCTTGGTAATATCTCATGGTTTCCTTTTAAGTGAAGTAGATCCAAATTACTTGTTCATGTTATCGCCTAATTCATTGTTACATGTTTACGCCTATGTAAGTTGGTATGGTCATTTCGTCATGGCCTATCCATGACCTTTGGTCCTTGTTCCAAGGTCATGAGACCCAACCTTGGCTCTAGCCATGGTGGTGGTCTTGTTTATAGGTCATAATAACTCTTGTTCCTTTTAAAGTATAACCATAACTTAGTGACTTATTATATGTAAATAGCTGTTAAGAAATTGTGAAATATCTTACTCAGAAAGTGTTTTCAAGGCTCGAGCCTCTTTGTTCCTGAACGAAAACGTCGTTCCGGACAACTTTCGTGTTTTAACTTTTTGATGAATCGGACCAGAAGTGGGACTTTCAAAAAGTCAGAATGCGATTCAGTAAGGTTTAGGCAGTTTTGCCGGAAATCTTTGGTAACTTCAAATGGGCGTAACTTTTGACTCGTATACTCGTTTTAGGTGGTTCAAATTGCTATGGTTTCCTTGTTAAGTCCTCTACTGTAATATGTAATAATCCAATATAAAATTTTTACCATTTTGATCAGGTTATACCAACAAAGTCACTAGTTTACTTGTTTTATGAACTTGTCTTATCAATCAATAACAATAACTTGTTTTGGTCATTTTTATACATCATGGACATAACTACAAGACATAATATAGCAAGAATAACATGTAAATAACATGAACATGATTATTTAACAAGAAGCAAGTTAGGGTTTGGCTCACAACTTTTGGCTTTCAAAGATGAAAGGAAGTTAACATGTAAGGATAGGACTTTGATAGACTTGCTTCAACCCACTTCTCTTCATGCAATCTTTCTACCCTTGGTATTCTTGAAAGATGGATGATGAAGGTTTAGGTGAATTGAGTGGATTTAAACTCAAGAGAAATCACCAAGTATATGAGGTTATGGAAGTGTTTGATGAATGATAACCTATCTAGGGTTTCTACCTTGAACTAGCACTTGAATCTTGCATGAAACTTGAAGAGAATGAGAAAATGAGATGGTGCGGGTGTGTGTGTGATGAGGGACGGCCAAGGAGAGGGAGGAGGGTATTTATATGGCTTGGAGGAGGTTAGAAATGTTGACTAGTCCAACCTTGGAGGCCAAGGTGAACACATGGATGAAATCTAAGGCCTTTAAGCTTGAGATCAAGCCACCTAGTGTGAAACCCCCCCCCCCTTATGGCGGTTCATGAACTTGGAGAGCAAGAGTTGGCTTTTGGATGATATTATCCAAGATATCTAGTTAGTTTTGACTCCGGGAAATGCCAATCGTAAATGATTAAGCCTCAAAACGTAAAACCGGGTGTCGTAAAATTATGGAACTTGAAAGTATTGATAAACATGTCAATAAGTTCCATAATAAAATATAAAATGAGTGGTAGGTTCCATTTGGGTGGTAAAACCCTGCTAAAAACTGGAAACACGGGTCTAAAACGCGTAATTCGTAAAATGTACGAATATTGCGTAAAATTGAGAAAAGTAAAATGTTACTTTTCTAATAGGTTATAAATGATTTAAAATGACTTATAATGTCTAGACTGGGCTCAGTCTAGTGTCGGTTGGTGTTAAATGTCTTTTAGACATCAAACCGTAAGCCTAAAAATCAAGGAATGACTTATAAAATCAAGGAATGATTTTTGGTCAAAGGAGGAGGGAAAATTATGTTGACTTTTTCTAATAATTTTGAAAACTCAAAATGTCTTAGAAACTCGTTTTGTGGTCTAACGGTTAATCGCCCATTCGGTTAAGCGTGCTCATGTGAGATTAGTACCGACATGGGTGACCTGCTGGGAAGTCTTTGGTCATGTTTTTCTCAGTCACGATTAATTCTCAAATAAATCATGAGTGTGTCAAACATTTTTCTGATGCGGGGTCACTTAACGCGGTCGAGTTTCGTTGTACGTAGAATTTCTGAATGACGTTTTACCCTAAAACGTGTAATTCCTTAATAACTTTCACGAAAATGATCTGACGAATGTCAAACATTTAATTTGCCATGGAAATGATTTATCACTCGAGAATATCAAATAAAAATCAACTTTCGGGAAAGTTTCGGGAAAAATGAATAGTAAAAGTGAATAGTGAAATTTTCCGAGAATGGTAATTATCCTGAAAATGCGAATTGTTACAATATATATATATATATATATATATATATATATATATATATATATTCACTTGTACATAACCTAGATACGTCATTTGTTGACTTTCTAGAACTCCAAGAAATCGTTCTTTATCGAACCCTTTCTTTCCCCCCCCCCTCACGTTGTTCTAGTAAGTCCTCTTTTAGGAGACTCATGATGATGAAGGGATATGAGTCAAGTGGACTTTTATAATGCAAGAACGCCTTCGCACGTGAACACTATGGATGAAACAAACTCCTCTCGCCAACTATATCTTATCTCCGCTACTATCCTTCAAATCTCACTCATCAACCCATCTTTCAATCACATTTATACTTATATATAAACAATATATATATATATATATATATATATATATATATATATATATATATATATATATATATACACTTATTCACATATTCCCGAACACACCTCAAACCCTTCATCAACTTAACACTTTGATCATTTTTATCCAAAAATTGTCAAAGGTATATTTTAATTATCGAAACGGTAATTAAAAATTGTTAAGAATCTTATCATCGTGCCAATAGACGTTTACATATTTTTGATATATTATAAATCTAATTATATACGTATAAATATTTTTGTTCCAGAAACGAATTCCGCGAAATTTGGAAAGTTTCAAAGGCGGCCCCCTTAATGATTAAGGGGACCGGCTTGTTATCCAGGGCGGTCCCCTTAATGTTTAAGGGGGCCGGCCATCTGACACTTCCAAAATCGTTTTCCTCCTTAATTCCATTTCCAAACACTCCATTTACTCACTCACCTCTTCCCCTATACTGCTGTGAACGAAACTAAACCTCCAAAACCACCAAAATCCTTCACCAAATCACCAATCCGGGGTTATTTCGCAAGGGACAAACATCAACCAAACATATAACAGCATCTTTTGTAAGTTTTCCAACATGCATTTCATTCGATTTGGTGTCTAATCAATAATTATGCATTTTATTAAAATTCATTTTAATTCGATTTTAAGTGTTATTGAAGCTAGAAATTGAACTACCAAATGCTCCCCATAGGATTAGGATGATGTTTTGCAACTCAAAATTAGTATAACATATCATCTGGTCAAAATCATTAATCGCCCATAAACCCTAGTCGAATTTTATTTTTCAAAAGGCACATTGTTGATATAACTCTTAAAAACCATGTAAAACTTACTACATTACATTGTTTTAACACTCTAAACAATCAAAGCATACTTTTCAAGTTGTTGTTAAATGGTTCATGAAGTCAACATGGGCGTTTGGTTCATGAACAAACCATAACTATATGAAGTTATTTGAAACCTAAAACTAGCTTATAAGTTTTGTTAATAATACTAGAATCAATAGAGGTCATCAAGATATATAATCAATATATATATTGATATTTTTAGGATATTGTTATCTAGTTAAGGGAGCGTTTGGTTTATCTTTAAAATGATATTTTTGAAAACTAAAATTCGCATTTCAATCTTTTAAACAAGCTTATGTTGTGTCAAACTCTTACGAAATGGAAGATATATAATCTAATATATATCTAGCTTTATTTCGAAATGAATTATGATATCATACTCTTTTGATATTATACATTCTAAACGAGTTTAAAATCAAAATAAAAGGAACATCATGAAACTACTTCATTGAATATTTTTTTTGTGTCGAAGTAGAATTTCGTTCCACATATAGTGCATATAATTATATAAATATATAACATATGCATGATAGTTGTTTTTATATTAATTTTATTTTTGTTGTTATATTGTTTAGGTGAAAATGCCTAAGACCACGGTTGGTGATGTCTCCAAAACCAAACAATACATTCCAAATGTCTCTTCTACTCCCGGCATGTCTCTTTCAGTTGCATGTTTCTATCGTCCTATTGAAAATAGAAACATTCACGAAGGACGAATTGTCGATCCATCTTTCTATGAAAATGATCAAACCGAACGAATGTTCACCAATATTCGTTTTGAATGTCTTTTCCAAATCAACGAACCTATCATTCCTTGTTTTATCCTCGACTTCTATAGCCAAGTGACGGTGCAAACCGATCCCTATGGTCATCTCCTCATTTCCTTCATGATTCAAAATCAATTCATCACTCTTACTCTTGCTCAATTTGGGCAAATTCTTAGAATCCCATTCAACGGCCAAGCCGTTTTCTCAAATGAATGGGATCTTTCCACTCTTGAAAGAAATCGTCCTCAGGATGGCCCCTACTATTCTGAGATTCCTAGTCCTGAAGGCATTCGTCGAATGCTTGAACTAGAACGTCGTACGACTAGTCGAGTAATCAAGTCGAAGAATGTCGATATTCATGCCAATCAAATCCTCCTCAAAGAGCTAAGCCAAGATATGAAGAAGTGGGAAGAACTCATTCGAGAGAATGCGTTTGGTACTGGTGGTCACCGTGATCATGTCACGGCGAGCATTGCCCACATGCTTTATTGTGTTATTGCTGAAGAGCAATACAATTTGGCTTATCTTTTTGTTCATCGAATCATGTCCGCCAAAAACACCCCAAATGCCAATCTTCCTTACGGTATGTTTCTCACACGACTTTATCATTATGTGATGGAACATTACCCACATCTTCAAAGTGTAACACCCCCAAAATTCGGGTCCAGCGGAAGCATACATGTTATGGGGTGCTACGAAATTGGTATCATGACATAAAGTACAAAGAACGGTTTTCATTTCAATTATTTAGAAGAAGAGCTTCAATAAAAACATTCAGTTTATATTTTAAGAAGTAGTGCGGAAATAGGCCCATAAAACAATTTAAGCGGTCCCAAATATATATCAGAGTCGCCTATGACCAATGCCCCTTGCCAAGCGCCTTCAAATAGTGAGCTAACGCCTTAAACCTGAAAATACATGCTAAAGCGGTCAGCTTACGCTGGTGAGTCCATAGAGTTTAAGAGTAAAACCACGAAGCTGTGAAAAATAGCATAGGACATTAATGAACATGATTACCAATTACGCACCCGTTAACAATTCAGAAATAGTGTCACGCCAACTGAACCTATAGTGTACCTCATACTCATAACCAATATCACGTGGGGAGCTACCCCGATAGATCTATCAACATGTGGGCTCTCAAAGAGAGTTAACAGTTGTATCAACTGAACCTATAAACTTGTGGGCTCTCAGCAGAGAGTTAACAGTTACATCAACTGAACCTATAAACTTGTGGGCTCTCAGCAGAGAGTTAACAGTGGCGTAGTCATGTATTCACAAAACAAACATGTCACAGCATATAATCGCATCATCACACATATATGCCCAAAATCATGTAAAACAGTAATTCTCCGCATAAAACATTTGTAAAGCATTAAGTTTAGTTAAAAAGAGTGAGCATGTATTCTCCCCCAAAACAGTTGTAAAACCAGTAAAAAGGTAGGGGCTATGAACTCACCTGGGCCACAACAATGCAATATACACGACTGACACGACTGGCATCAAGAGCTAATCACAACAATATCCAGAAGATGGGCACGACGGCATCAAGCAGTACGAGCACGATGGTACACCCTAATACGTATACGATTATCTCAAAATATAGCTCGTACAATAATGAAGTCTATAAAGACAAGGTGTCATAGTTTTCGTGGATCATTCGTATCGTTACTTATAAAAAGTTTAGTGTTAATGATTTCGTAAAGAGGTTTCATGTTTCGTGAGGTGGTAAGAAAGTACAGACTCCAAATGTTACTCACGCCAAAGTGGAAAAGATATCGACAAACAACTCACGCCAAAAGAAATAAACATTGACATAGTCGAGAAAATACTAACAACGCTCAAGCTAACCAAAGAAAAATATAGCCCATGACGACAGTTAACCATGTAATATAAAATAGGTAAGTTTCGATGTTTGCCCCAAATTCCCAATAGTTTATATAAAACATACACGTTTTATAAACAAAATAAGTTTGAGTTCACAACTCGAGCTAGAAGGCTTTTAATAGAATAAAAGGTTTTGAACAATAGATATAAGTTTAGAAGAATAACTTAGGTTTTATAAAAATAAAAGAGATTTAAAATAAAAGTATAAGTTTAGAACTTATATAAATTTTTCAGCATGACTCATCCGTTTATACAACGTTCCCAAATCGAAAGATTTTCGTTATTATTTATTTAAGTACTAGTTGGGTTATTGCATATTTTAGGTTCGTTCCGTGTCTAATATATTAAATTCATTCCGAGTTCAATATATTATACCGACAAGTCTAAAATGTCCAATAAGTCCAACGTAGTCCAAGTCCAATTTGTATAATCCGATATAATCCAATTTGTCCAAGTTTAATAGTTTTTGTCTAATAACCGGTTGTAATATTTATTTAGCCCGTTAAATACGAATATAATTCAAGTTCAAGTATCCGTATTGTCCAATCTCATTTAATAATCCCAGTATATCCGAAACTTACCAAAGTATACTTCGACAAAAACAACAACTAATAATCAACCACAACTTCAATATTTTAACCAAAACTCTCTTTTGTTTCTTGGACCAGGCGTGTCATTAACCAAACAAGCACAACCCAACTAACGATTCGAAACGAAAATTAAACAAACCCAATATCGAAACCAAGGTCAACTAATATATAAGAAAAAATCATAACTGTCCGAACCCAAATCGGGTTTAAACGTTCTGACACAAAAACAATGACATCGACAATGTCCAGCATCAAATGATATTCAAATCCCAAGCATCAAAACGGGTACAACCCGACCCGTATAAATAACCAAAACAAACAGCTTCCATTGTTAGTCCATTTCAACCTCACGAAAGTTTATAAAATTGTTTTTTTTTTTGTTTATTACCACATGAATCATTATATCAAAATCGTTTTTATATCAAATATTAATCCACGAGAAATATATAACTCATTTATCGATCAGTTTTAAAACAAGAAATGTAAAGATGGTGGTGTTTTCGTCATACCAATCGAGAGGAACGAGAGGTGGAAGAGACAAGGCAGAGGAGATGGATAGACGGCGTACGGCGGCAGCAGGTGGCTGTGGTGGCTCACGATCCAGAAACAACTTCCAATGATGGGTTCCTCTCACCATCGTCTTCAGAAATCACACAACCTAAGAATGAATGATAGTGGGGTATAGATTCGTGACTGGAACACGAGTAAAAAGGGTGTTTGGGTGGGTTTCATGGCGCGAGGTTATATAAACAGAAAGGAAGTGAGATGAGGATAAGTATGGTAGTGGTGGTGTAATCACACGCGCGGCGGTGCAGCCGGAAAATGTGACCGGTGGTGATGAGAGGGAGGGATGTTGGTGTCGGCTGGGGAAAGAAAGAGAGGAGAGGTGGGTTTTGAAACCCTAAAAATGAAATATGAGTGTATTACCTCTCCTTTTATACTCTCCATGAAATTTAGTAAATGAAAATTTACAACTTATAAAGTTTTCAAAAGATGAGGGGCATGAAATGTAAAGTATGCCACGAGGACCATATTCGTAATTTATGATATCTTTCTTGAAATGAGGCTCGGGGCTCATTTAACCGAGTAGATGGAAGATTCATGATACGGGAATAACACCAATGCGCTCAGAACATTATTTCCGATTAAAATGACTATAAAGACACTTAGTGTCTCGAAAATGTCACCAAACTCAATAAATGGTCGTTTCTCAAAATAGAATCATGACGGGAAATTTACGAGTTGTTACAGACTCATCTCCTTAACGGAATCGCGTCCTCGCGATTCAATTCGAGATACCCTTTAAGGTCTAAAAGAAATGAGTGTTTACGCACGAGGATTTATCTTTACGTTACGTGAATTTAGGATTTTTATGCGGGCTTTCGACGAGCTTTAAGCATAATCAAAGCTATGTCTGGGGATTCAAGAGGTTTTTGTCATCTATGTTTCTAACAATTCGCGAGTAGCTTGCATCTCCGTTTTACCTTTGAACGATCTTCTTCACGTAGAGGTGAGCAATTTGATTCACAATGATTTATAAAAGAATGTATGGAACGTCTTATAGGATAATAGGAAAATAAATTTTTGTTTATATAGTAGCGGTATAGTCAAAATTTTGATTTTTAGGATAGTAGTAAGGTTGCATTTTGATCCGTAATATTGTTACAAGGCAACTAAAAGTTTTATATAAAAAAAAAAACATTTTGCGAAACAATTTTGTAGAATAGTTTGCGAGGTAACAAGAAAACAATTTTCCATTGGTAAAATCAAAATTTTGATTTTTGTAAAGTAGTAGTGAAACATCTTGTAGGATAACCATAGTTTGTAAATTAATTGTAAAGCAGTTTTATTATCCTATAAGAGAGTGGCAAAGATAACTGGTATTTTCGAGGAACAAGGGGTGGATTGGGTGGTTGTCCCAAAGAACGAGGTTCAGATTACCTCTCAAAATCTTAAGAATTCTGTTAAGCACATAATCCTTGCTGATTGAGAGATTTAGCAGATTCAGAGTACAACTCTGTAAGAGAATGTTGATTGCTATGAGCAATCGGTTGAAGTCGGTCGATTCAGCACGATACTTAGGTTGGAGGTGGAAAGTACAACCTCAATTGAACGTTGTTGCTAAAACCGCATTGGTTGAATAACATTGATTGGGAAAATGAACATCTTCGATCGAGAAAATGAACGTCATCGATTGAGAAAATGATCATCATCAGTTAAGAAAATGAGTATCATTGATTGAGCACAAGGCTCAGGGTAAAGAAGGTTGTGACTAGATCACCAATGAGACGAGGCTGAAAGACAAGTCCAAATCTGGGATAAGGTTCGAAATCACAAAATCACGCGATTCAAATTCAATCAATCATCGTCAAAATCAACTCCGAAAGTAGTTCAAATCAAATCCAAACGTAGCCAAAAATCAATTCAAAACGTAGTCAAAGTCAAATCCAGAAGTAGTTAAAGATCAAATTCAAATATAGCCAAAATCAATTCCAGAAATTGCCAAAAGTTATATCAGGACTTAGTTGGAAATCAAATCAAGACGAAGCCAAGAATTAGGTTCAGAGTGGTCAAAACCAACTTCCAAAAATAGCTAAGAGTCCATTCGAGACGTAACCAGAAATCAAATCAAAACGAAGTCAAAGATCAATTTCAACGATAGTTTAAACCAAATCCAATAATTTCAATAAAACCAACGAGGCTTATGACGATAAGCAGCTCAGATTCAGATGATACCAAATCGGGTCTAGCCCGATCCAAGGCGAACTACGCTCGATGGCGGCAAACAGTAATTCTACACAAACAAGGACGTTTAGTGGCGTAGAAGCATTACGATTCATGCGGTGTTGTGATGCCAGTGTATTGTGTGTAAGTGCAGGCTCTCGTGAAATTCAATGTTTGTGTGTGCATGTAAAACTTATTGTTCTCAAAATCAAAATCACCCAGACATAATCCTGTTATAACTAAGCCTGTATTACAAAATTCACCTCTGAGTCGGACATAGTTGATCAGGCCATGTCCCACTGTCCCTGGTTGAATATACGTGATCAGTCTATATTCAGCCGAGGTTCAATGAATCTTGAAATACCCAGCCTAGTTACACTAGTAATATGTCCGTTATATCCAAAATCATTCTCGAAATCAAAACGAGTGTCCAAAACTCAAAATCGATTCTTGAGATTACGCAAGGAAATAGCGTAACTCTGTGATAGGTGTGGTGTGTGCACAAGTATATGAAATGCTTACGATGAGCAGTTCAAATAGGCGGATATGAAATATCCACAAATTAGGCACACATTTCAACAACTATATCCTCAAACAAAATCATACGCGAGGCATCAGCTTGGCAGGCAGGCACGTGGCGGTCATAGGATTAAATTTTCGCAAAAGTGGTTATAGTCCAGGTTTTAAAATACCCAGTTCTCTATAACCTAAGCTCTGATACCAACTGTAACACCCCCAAAATTCGGGTCCAGCGGAAGCATACATGTTATGGGGTGCTACGAAATTGGTATCATGACATAAAGTACAAAGAACGGTTTTCATTTCAATTATTTAGAAGAAGAGTTTCAATAAAAACATTCAGTTTATATTTTAAGAAGTAGTGCGGAAATAGGCCCATAAAACAATTTAAGCGGTCCCAAATATATATCAGAGTCGCCTATGACCAATGCCCCTTGCCAAGCGCCTTCAAATAGTGAGCTAACGCCTTAAACCTGAAAATACATGCTAAAGCGGTCAGCTTACGCTGGTGAGTCCATAGAGTTTAAGAGTAAAACCACGAAGCTGTGAAAAATAGCATAGGACATTAATGAACATGATTACCAATTACGCACCCGTTAACAATTCAGAAATAGTGTCACGCCAACTGAACCTATAGTGTACCTCATACTCATAACCAATATCACGTGGGGAGCTACCCCGATAGATCTATCAACATGTGGGATCTCAAAGAGAGTTAACAGTTGTATCAACTGAACCTATAAACTTGTGGGCTCTCAGCAGAGAGTTAACAGTTACATCAACTGAACCTATAAACTTGTGGGCTCTCAGCAGAGAGTTAACAGTGGCGTAGTCATGTATTCACAAAACAAACATGTCACAGCATATAATCGCATCATCACACATATATGCCCAAAATCATGTAAAACAGTAATTCTCCGCATAAAACATTTGTAAAGCATTAAGTTTAGTTAAAAAGAGTGAGCATGTATTCTCCCCCAAAACAGTTGTAAAACCAGTAAAAAGGTAGGGGCTATGAACTCACCTGGGCCACAACAATGCAATATACACGACTGACACGACTGGCATCAAGAGCTAATCACAACAATATCCAGAAGATGGGCACGACGGCATCAAGCAGTACGAGCACGATGGTACACCCTAATACGTATACGATTATCTCAAAATATAGCTCGTACAATAATGAAGTCTATAAAGACAAGGTGTCATAGTTTTCGTGGATCATTCGTATCGTTACTTATAAAAAGTTTAGTGTTAATGATTTCGTAAAGAGGTTTCATGTTTCGTGAGGTGGTAAGAAAGTACAGACTCCAAATGTTACTCACGCCAAAGTGAAAAAGATATCGACAAACAACTCACACCAAAAGAAATAAACGTTGACATAGTCGAGAAAATACTAACAGCGCTCAAGCTAACCAAAGAAAAATATAGCCCATGACGACAGTTAACCATGTAATATAAAATAGGTAAGTTTCGATGTTTGCCCCAAATTCCCAATAGTTTATATAAAACATACACGTTTTATAAAAAAAATAAGTTTGAGTTCACAACTCGAGCTAGAAGGCTTTTAATAGAATAAAAGGTTTTGAACAATAGATATAAGTTTAGAAGAATAACTTAGGTTTTATAAAAATAAAAGAGATTTAAAATAAAAGTATAAGTTTAGAACTTATATAAATTTTTCAGCATGACTCATCCGTTTATACAACATTCCCAAATCGAAAGATTTTCGTTATTATTTATTTAAGTACTAGTTGGGTTATTGCATATTTTAGGTTCGTTCCGTGTCTAATATATTAAATTCATTCCGAGTTCAATATATTATACCGACAAGTCTAAAATGTCCAATAAGTCCAACGTAGTCCAAGTCCAATTTGTATAATCCGATATAATCCAATTTGTCAAAGTTTAATAGTTTTCGTCTAATAACCGGTTGTAATATTTATTTAGCCCGTTAAATACGAATATAATTCAAGTTCAAGTATCCGTATTGTCCAATCTCATTTAATAATCCCAGTATATCCGAAACTTACCAAAGTATAATTCGACAAAAACAACAACTAATAATCAACCACAACTTCAATATTTTAACCAAAACTCTCTTTTGTTTCTTGGACCAGGCGTGTCATTAACCAAACAAGCACAACCCAACTAACAATTCGAAACGAAAATTAAACAAACCCAATATCGAAACCAAGGTCAACTAATATATAAGAAAAAATCATAACTGTCCGAACCCAAATCGGGTTTAAACGTTCTGACACAAAAACAATGACATCGACAATGTCCAGCATCAAATGATATTCAAATCCCAAGCATCAAAACGGGTACAACCCGACCCGTATAAATAACCAAAACAAACAGCTTCCATTGTTAGTCCATTTCAACCTCACGAAAGTTTATAAAATTGTTTTTTTTTTTGTTTATTACCACATGAATCATTATATCAAAATCGTTTTTATATCAAATATTAATCCACGAGAAATATATAACTCATTTATCGATCAGTTTTAAAACAAGAAATGTAAAGATGGTGGTGTTTTCGTCATACCAATCGAGAGGAACGAGAGGTGGAAGAGACAAGGCAGAGGAGATGGATAGACGGCGTACGGCGGCAGCAGGTGGCTGTGGTGGCTCACGATCCAGAAACAACTTCCAATGATGGGTTCCTCTCACCATCGTCTTCAGAAATCACACAACCTAAGAATGAATGATAGTGGGGTATAGATTCGTGACTGGAACACGAGTAAAAAGGGTGTTTGGGTGGGTTTCATGGCGCGAGGTTATATAAACAGAAAGGAAGTGAGATGAGGATAAGTATGGTAGTGGTGGTGTAATCACACGCGCGGCGGTGCAGCCGGAAAATGTGACCGGTGGTGATGAGAGGGAGGGATGTTGGTGTCGGCTGGGGAAAGAAAGAGAGGAGAGGTGGGTTTTGAAACCCTAAAAATGAAATATGAGTGTATTACCTCTCCTTTTATACTCTCCATGAAATTTAGTAAATGAAAATTTACAACTTATAAAGTTTTCAAAAGATGAGGGGCATGAAATGTAAAGTATGCCACGAGGACCATATTCGTAATTTATGATATCTTTCTTGAAATGAGGCTCGGGGCTCATTTAACCGAGTAGATGGAAGATTCATGATACGGGAATAACACCAATGCGCTCAGAACATTATTTCCGATTAAAATGACTATAAAGACACTTAGTGTCTCGAAAATGTCACCAAACTCAATAAATGGTCGTTTCTCAAAATAGAATCATGACGGGAAATTTACGAGTTGTTACACAAAGAGACTACTATGTTCATATCCTTCCTACTTTGAACCAACTTACTCGTGTTCGTACTCGCCGTCCTCGTAGTGACAAAGGAAAATCTCGTGTTCCTTTGTATTCTAGGCCTCGTGGTTCTACATCTCATCGTGATGACGATGATGATGAGGAGGAAGACACCTCACGTGTTAGTACTCCATCCCCCACGACCTTTGTTGAAGATCTTTCCGATCTTGATGATACCGAGTATCAAATTCCTCTTCCTCATGAACGTACCGATGAGCTTCTCTTCACTCGTCAAACGTCTATCATCAATCGTCAACGACAAATGCATGAAGAACTTCGAGGGGGATTCAAATCCGTTGGGAGGATGTTTAGGAAGATGCTTGGAAAGAAAAAGAAGTAGAAGATATTGACGTGTTGCTACTTGTTATTACTTGTTTCTTTTAGACATTTGTATGGTTTGCTATTTGTCCGATTTATTCGGAAATACTTGTGTTAATTTCTTGTGTTATTCGGAATGATGTTTAGACTTTAATTATTATCATGCTTCTATATTAATGTTATGCCATGCTTCTTTTCAATATGGATTATAATATGTTTATTTGCATGCAAAATTTGATTATATATATATGTTTATATATCATCATTCCTAAAGTATGTACTCCTAATAGAGCTTGCTGGAAAAACACACTTGAAAAATCACCAAATTTTACAAATTTTGGGTTTCTGGTCGTCTGGGAAAACACCAGATGGGCGGCCCCCTTAATTCCCTAGGCGGTCCCCTTAATTATTAAGGGGGCCGACATACAATTAAGGGGACCGGCCATCTGGAACTGGGTTTACTGTATTCTTTTGCATCTTGTGAATCCTTTCTCTTGTTTCAGCTGCCATTTCCCATTTTGACCCAACTGATTTTAGAATCTCTCTCAACCATTTCAAACATTTACCTAAATCACCCATTTCCATACTATAAATTCCCTCCATTATCACCATTCTTCATCTCATCATTCATCATATCATCATGACTCCTCCAAGTACCTCAAACTCCAAAACCTCCAAGAAACAAAAACTTGTGGTCATTCCTCCAAAACAACTCTTCATTGACTTAACAAATGAAGACAACATAACCCCATCACCTCCACCAAAATGCTCCTCTCCAAGTGCACCTAATGCACCATCCAAAACACCTTCCACTCATGGAACTTTCTCATCTTCCTTACCCTCAACCTCATCAATCAATGACTACATCAATTCACACTTGTCACCACAAGTATCATCACCACTTCCCACACAAGAACCTATATCCACCCATCTTACAATCTCACTTTCACCAATAACACCACTTGATACTCAACTCTCATCTCCACAAATTACACCACCATACTTTGCCAATCCCGTACCTTGGAGGATGCTTGAATCACATGGTGATACTTGCCTTTGTTGTATCTACAACCGAACCATCATCTTTGGCCTTAAAGATGAAATTCAATATATGTTTTCATATATTGAACATTTGCTTACCAACCCACCACCACCTCCAACTCCACCATCCTCTCCTATAATTCCTCCACCACAATTCTCATCCACTCCTCCACCATCACCATCATGCTCTCCAAATTAAGCATTTGATATGCTTAATAAATAAAGTCTTTACCACCCCTTTTGCTTGCAAGCTCTATGAAGTCCATGTACTTTTGCATGATGATGTATCTTTCTTGATTAATTGGCTTATGTATTTGCTATTATGTTGTTAGCTTATGTACTTGTATTGTTGTGTCTTGACATAACCATTGCTCTAATATGAATGCTTCTTTCTTTCCTTATTACATTATATTTGTGTGCATGTTTATACTTGTGCTTCTAATATTTTTGTTTTGCAAGCATTCCATAGCTCGTTCTCTTGGTGCCCCCAAACGAGGGGGAGTACACATCAAGGGGGAGTTTCTACCCGTCAAAATTTTCACAAATGAAAACTTGTCGGCATAACCTTTTTGATGTTACAAAAAGGGGGAGAAGTACATATAAACTCACTAAAATACTTGTTTAAAAACTAATTTTTGAGTTAATGAGTTTAAGTTTTGTAATCATCAAAAAGGGGGAGATTGTTGATATAAATAATGTTTGTGAATGTTATTAATATTTCTCAATAAACCTATGTTTTGATAATCACAAAACTTAAATCAAATTAAGTCAAGAATAAGACATAAACAAGTATTTGGTGACAAATATTTACCTCTACATCTTATATCACTCAAGGTATGCATAAACTTAGTAACTTATGCATTACATGATCAAAGGAAATTTTATATTAATACATAACATTATATAAAATGATTTTAACATTTTATATATATTTGTAAATCATTTTTGGTAAAGCTTTATTAAACCACAAAAATGTGATTTCAAATTTCCAACCAAAAAGGGCAAATTTTATCCAGAAAAACTTTTGGAACGTTCAGGAGGGCGGCCCCCTTAATTTTACTAGGCGGCCTCCTTAATCATTAAGGGGACCGGCCTACAATTAAGGGGACCGGCACGCTCCCGAACAGTAAAATCTGGCCCTATAAATATTGGATCATTCCACATATTTTTCTCACCTTTTTGCACTATAAACTTTCTGATCCAATCTTCTTCTCTAGATCTAAAATCCTTTGATCATATATTTCATAAGTCTTTGTTTCCAAGTGATCCAAAGCTTCATTCATTCAAGTGCAAGAAGAAGAACACTTCTCTACATCCATCTTATTGTAGTGGTGTTGTGTATAGCTAGTTTCATATAGTACTAGTGATAGTTATTTGTAAAGATGTTGTGTATATTTGTTGATTGTAGAATCTTGGTGTGCTGTAAACTAGTTTAGTAGTTGTGACTTAGTTGTGCATAGAAGAAGGTGTGAAGATTGACAAGGTGTGAAGACGGTGTGAAGTCTTGAAGAAGGTGTGAAGGTGTGATTAAGGTGTGAAGATCACGTGGTGTGATATTTGGTGTGAGATTGGTTCTAGCTACGATTAGAACTCGACATTTAGCTTAGTGTCGTTAACTTGTGTAAGCCAAGGTGTGTAAGGTTTCTCCACCATAAGGAGTTTGTTGACATAGTGAAGAAAACTCTCGAGTGTGGTACTCGGGGAGTGGAGTAGGGCAAGGAAGGTGTCCTTGTAGCCGAACCACTATAAATTCACGTGTTGTGGTTTGATCTTTCTAACTCTATCTTTTCTTCATTATATTTCAATACTTTCAATATTAGTTTAGACTTGCTTATATTGGTTGTTGCTTGAACTCACTTAAGATCGAATCGAAAGTTTTTATAACCTACAAAATATTTTGGAAATAAATTTAAAAAGGACATAAAACTATTCAACCCCCCCCCCCCTTCTAGTTTTCCACAGAAAGTTAAATCGAACGCTATACTATACATTCACATCATTAGTTTAAAGTAAGAACTAAGGTAAATAAGCATTTCTGATAGTAAGTTTTGCATTCATACTCAGGGCATAACATTCCTCGAGCAACCGGATTCAATAAATCTACATCTACATCCTCAATATGGCGGTATATGTTAAACCTCTTTAACTCAGTTATAGGTAGTCATTCCTCTTTTTTCTTAAATTTAACTTTTGGTTCATCTCAGGGTACAATACCTATTAAAATTGAAGCAAAAGAAGACGAGGACACAAGAGTGGTAAGTGTCCATTGATAATTATGACATGAACAATATTTGTCTGTCAATTTTTATGCTATCTTTTTGGTTCAGGTTTCTATTCAGCAAGGATGGGCTTATATAGCTAAGATTCTCTCGGAGCCCAACGGGAGGGAAGTTCTGGCCAAGGAACTTAAAAAGGTGGTCGAGGAGATTCTGCTGTCAAGGTCAAGGCTAGGGACTAAAGGGAAGAGCAAACTATAAAGGAATAAGGATGCATGTCGACTAGCGTTAATATCTCATTCTTCACCTTTATATTACAGTCGATGATTCCTTCATCAAATATTTGGTGTAGAGTAATTAGTTTTAAAAATATCATTTTGATAGTTCTTTTAGGTGCCCTGGTACAAGTTTTGTGATTTGTGTTTGTTAACATTTTGAATTGAGTTCAATCGTTGGATTAATAAATTTGGTTATTACTGTTTGATTATTATAGTTTTGTACATGATTTATGCTACTGCAATATGTAGAAACAATATGAGTGCAACCAATATGATGGTTTATGCTAAAGTTTATATAAATGATGAAGAGGTTTAAAAAATGTAAACCATAATGAACATTCATTTCAAGCTTGTGGCATAAAGAAGTCTATTGAATATATTCATAATTAAATGCACTTGAATTATATGAGAGTTCATAAAACTTAAAAATGGGTTTATACAAAGTCGAGATAGGGAAGAGATCCAGTAAGAAGAATAAGAAGAATTTCTAGCCGTACATTTTAAATAGGAGGGAGAATTTTAAGGGGAGATGCATCTATTTTTGTAGGTGCATCTAAAATGAGTGGTTTTGATTTCTTCTTATCATTCTTATTTTAATTTTTCTAACTAAGTCGAGATAGGTTTATAAAGTAAAAAGGTTAAGTTAATATAATTCACCATTTGCGCTAAAAAAATAATAATAAATAAAATAAAGCAAAAAGGTTTATAATTTAATCTCATAACACAACTATAAACTTTTAAAAAAGTTTATCATAGTTGATGGCATGAGCTTATGCTAATAATTCGTCAAATAAAAGCCTAAAAGAATGTTAGTAAATGTGAAAATTTTTGTTCATATTGTTATCATTTGCTTATTGATAAATTAGGTGGCAATTTTTACTAACTTAGACACATCAAAAAGTCGTTCGATTATTCTTACAATTATAGATATTTTGTTCTAAGATGTTGTAATTTTTTTTGTGAAGTTGTTTTCCATTAAATGAACTTTTTGAAAGGTTCCTTAAATTCGTTACTTTCATATTAATGTCACATCACCATTTAACACACCACCAAACACACTATCTTTTAGGTGCTATCGTCACCACCACATAAAATAATGCCCCACTTTATTCCCCCACAACACACACACACACAAGACATTGGAACCACCGAATGAGTGCCAAAAAAGAGTCTTGTCTCGTGGTTGGGGATCTTTTTATTGGGTTCGCGCGTAAAAATGCATGATGTTGGTGGTAGACCAACCACCGTATTGACCGACCTAAGTTCTTTAATCGTTTACCTCGAAATTAGCAAATAAATAAAACCATTGGATAACAAAAAACAACTTGTGCTTAAAAGATAAGTAGTCTCAACTTGATCAACATTTTTTTGTTGTTGTGAGGGGAGTGTCGGGACAAGGTATATTAATAGAAATTATGTATTACATCTATTAAGTTTAAGTTTTAATTGTTAAATTATTGTGTCTCGACTTAAAGTAAGCCAAAAATGTAAATAGGCTTGAGTTACGAAAAAAAAAAAAAAAAAAAAAAAAAAAACGCGGCTTGTAGTAGGAACAGATAATTTACAATCCAACGATTTTAGACCAATTATGCTAAAATTAAGATCATACTATGAACCTGCTCGATTTTTATATGTGGATCGTACGATCCTACAATCACAAATACGCAAAACAAAGTAAAACATTATATTTTCAGGAGACTAATTAAATAAAAACTCCTACATTGGGGTGTTCACAAATCAGGTAATACCCACATGATCTGAAAACTGAAACCAAACCGAATCGAAAAAACTGAACCAAATTGGTAACCGAACCGAATTAATATTCAATTTTCGGTTTGAATATGATTTTGGCAAAATGAAAACCGAACTGAACCAAAAATATAATTCACATAAATGTATATATTTTTTATGCATCATATAAAGAAACTATTAAAGCTCTTTCCTAATATAAATATAACATTTTTTAATATTGATTTTTTTCCCTGAAAATCTGTATAATTAAATGGAAAAAATATAAATAATGTAATTCGGGTTATTCGGGTGAACCCGAAAACTGAACAAAATTCAAAATTGATTTTTGGTTCACTTTAATTCAATTTGAATTCGGTTCGGTTATTCTTTTAACCAAACCAAATATAAACCCTATAAGAGCACTAGGTGTAGAGCTCGCCATGTCTCGCCGAGGGTGACATGGCAGCTCGCCAAAACTCGCCATGATACCACCCCAACTCGCCATAGCTCGCCGAAACCATCCTACTCGTGCAGACGGCGAAGCAAAATTGCTGACAAGTGGGACCCGAGCAATAGAGATAAAAACGATTGATGCTTTTATTATTATTATTGTTTTTTAAACTATATCCCACCGTTATATTTCGTGTTTTGAATGTAAATATTTTACCTTTTATCCTTTGAACATGGAGAAGATGACTTGCAGGGGCGGCTCACAAAGAAAGAAGAAAGAATGGAGTATTTTTTGTTTTTAAAAGTGCAAAGCGTGTGGAAGGCTATTGTTTAACAAGGGACCATTTCTTTATCTCTTTAATTTGCTGGGAAGTTTAAAGTAGTGTAATGGTTTATCAAAGGAATGAAATTTAGTTGAGTTAAAGTAGTGTAATGGTTTATCAAAGGAATGAAATTTAGTTGAGTTAAAGTAGTGTAATGGTTTATCAAAGGATTGAAATTTAGTAACGTTTTTTTTAGTTTCTTTATTTTATGTTTCGTAAAGTTTTTTAATATGTTGCAATGTAATTTTATTTTTTATGAAATGAATTTTGTTTATTTGATAATTTGAATAAAAAAAAAACAAAGTTGTAAGTTGATGTGTTTTAGTTCGTATAAGAATAATTAGGTTCGTTATAAGTTGATGTGTTTTAGTTCGTATCGTATTTTTTTTTAGTATCGTACGTTTTTTTAAAATATCGTATGTTTTTTTGTTTTGTTTTTTCTTTTTTCTTTTGTTTTTTTAGTTCGTATCGCATGTTTTTTATTTGGATGAAATAAAATTAGTATATTGTATTATTTTCTATAATTAGTGAAATGAATTTATTTTCTTTAATAAATAAAAAAATAAAGTTGTAAGTGATGGTGCTCAATGAAGAAGTTGAGTTTAATTGTTTGGTGAAGAGAGTGTTAGTTATAAAGAGGTGTTGTGTGATGTGACACAAATAAGGCCCGAATGAAAAGGAAGAGCTCTTCATCTACACCTAGTGCTCTAACCGAACGATCAACACCCCTGTGTACAATTTTCCCTATTGGATCAAGAATTAACAAATGAAAATCTTTATATACATTGGGCTAATAAAAAGGTTTGGGCTGATGAGTTACTTCTCACAAAGCCCACAATCACAACACCCAAAAACTAAATCGTAGCCCTAAATACACTCATTCATTCAACACACACAGAGAGAGCTTGTTTCTACCACACTCTGTTTGAATCACACATACTGCTACACATATAGATCCAACAATCATCAAAGTACGTTTCTTTTTTATAAATCATTTAGATCCAATGATACTGTGCTTACTTTTTGTTTCAGGTGGATATGAATTTATTATTTCTTTTTTATATCGTTAGGTTTTAAAATGATTTTTTTTCAGGTTTTTTTATGTTATTATTATTGTAAAAAAATTATGGGTTATGCTAAGAATCACATTTTTAACAAAACCCATGTTTTAAAATTTATATAATCAAACTTTATAAAGAAAAATTATTGGTTTTGCTAAAATGTACATTTTTAACAAAACCCTTTTTTTATTTTTTTAAATTATATATTTTTTTTTAACGAAACCCATGTTCGAAATGTGGCGAAAAGTGGGAACTTTAGGATTGATTATGTATAGGATGTGATAATTTTGTATTGTGACTGATGTTAGGATTAGGTGGATATGTGATTCTGGTTAATGTTATGATATAATAATAAGTTGTTTTTAGTTTTTTTGGGGAGCTCGAAATGTGGCCGAAAGGGACATATGTGAAATGACTCTGTATGTTATGAATGTCACGAGTATAAATTGGTTAGGTTTGAAAGGCAGTGTTTGGATTAGACTATTTTAATGGCTTATTTGTAATTAGAAAAGATCATCAGGTTAAGGGGTGTTTGTTTCGGCTTATATAGCCGGCTTATGTCTTATTTGGTTTTGGGCTTATGTTTCATTGCCTCACTTTTTGTGGCTTATTTTTAAATTTATCGCCTTAAATATATATTTATTATGTCATAATAAGCTTATATAAGCTGAAAAGTTTCAAAATAAGCCACAAAAAGTGAGCTTATGAAACATAAGCCCAAAACCAAATAAGCAATAAGCCGGCTATTTAAGCCGAAACAAACACCCCTTTACTTTTGTGGCTTATGAGCTTAGCAACATGAGTATATGACTTGTTTTGAGAAAATGGGCTTTTGAGCTTTACAAAGTTGAAATAAGTTCACATGCCTCAGAAAATAAGCTAATTCAACACTTAACTAATATGATGGGCTTATGGTCTTTTTGAAACTAGGATAAGATTTTTTTATGGCTATTCGGCTTATGCAACAGAGCTTATGAACTTATTTAAGCTCTGAACTCAGGTTAGTTAGCTCCTTAGCCGATAACAATGAGCTTATTAAAATTCTAGTAAGCTTATAAGCCCATCAAATAAGGTATAGGGAATATTTTGAACAACAACAGTATCTGAAATATTAGCATAGGACTTATGAAACTGCTTTAAATGTGTTTAGCTATTAGTGCAATGGTATTTGATGTTATATAAGCTTGATGGACGAATAACCTAACGCTTTTGTGCTTTTGGAGTTTCGGTTATGATATGCTTACACATTATTTTGTCATATGTGTCTTCTTGAATAACTGAAATTAGAGCTTATGCCTACATTTTCAATGTCTTATATAGTAGTGGTAAAAACCAACTTAATAACTTCTGAATACATGTTTATTTGTACTCTGGGTATTCTTTGGAGGTAAATTATTGATTTATCACTTTCTTGTTATGTATTAATAGTAAATTGAACTCGTTTTATTCAGGGCATAACACTCTTTGAGCAGTCGGTTTCGCTCTATCTGCATCCTCTCCATGGTGGTATGTTAAACCTCATTACCAACTCAGTTCTCGATAGTCATTTCTTTCTTTCTACACTTTGTTGATAAAATTGTTGCTTTGTCTCAGGTTGAAAGACTTTTTAAAGATGAAGCTACCGAAGAGAAGGGTGAACTAGCTAGAATGGTGACTCATTTTATCTTCTTAAAACATATGTTCGGTTTAGAATTTATTTATGCTTTGTTCTAATAATTTTGCATTGAAGTTTAATATCCAGATTGTTTATAACATTACTTCTTGTTTTTGCTCGGTTTTTACATTATCGTTTTGGTTCAGGCATCCTTCGTTGGAGCTATGGCGATAGCTGACTTGGTGAAGACGACCTTAGGGCCTAAAGGAATGGTTAGTGTTTTTATCATATATTTCAGTTGCTTAAAGATAACGATTTATGGACTTATTTACATACTAATCATCTAAAAAAATATAAACTTGCAGGATAAAATATTGCAGTCGACAGGTAGAGAACACAGTGACAAATGACGGTGCTAATATCTTAAAGTCTCTTCATATCGATAACCCTGCCGCTAAAGTCCTTATTGGTATCCTTATAACAGTCTTTTTGCTTTCAACTCAGTGCTATTAAATTCTTTGCATTATTATTGAGGCTAATGATAGATTCCTTATTTTTGTGATTAGACATCTCGAAAGTTCAAGACGATGAGGTGGGTGATGGGACTACCTCTGTGGTAGTTTTGGCTCGGGAACTTTTAAGGGAGGCCGAGAAGTTGGTGTCCACTGTCCAGTTTGTAGAAGTGGCAATCATAACATGTTTCAACCAAAAATGGTTCGTATGGGTCACATTTTTAGTGATTTTGGGTCAGCTTGGTTCACCATCATTTGTGTAGAGCAGGTCAAGTGGTTCAATTATAGATTTGAGTGAATTTATGAATGGGTTGTAATGGGTTAGTTTGGGTCCAGCATAGGTCTATCTTCTGAGTAGTGACCGATATAGAAAAATATATATTGTAAATCGTGTGATATTTGATTTTCTTTTTCTTGAATCAAGAGGCTATGAACAAGGTTTGCCACCACTGGTACAGAGTGAATTAGTTGGCTGTTTGAGTTTATTGTACGCACTTTTAACATTTTGTTTTACAACAAATTTTCTTGATTCTAATTGATATTACAAATAATTCATAAATTTAACTTATTTTGATTTGTTTAGATGACATAATTACTCATTTGACAAATAATCTAAAAAGTTTGAAATATTGGTGGATCGACTCGACCCGAACTCTTTGACCTAGAGATGAGCTCGGTACCAATCCCGTACCGAACCGGTATTGGATTGGTGGGTACTGGATTTTTTCCTGACCTAAAGTGATGTACCGTATACCGTACCAGACGGGATTTCGGTACCGGTACAAAACCGGTACTATACCGTTAAGTTTAAATGATCATTGTTGTGCAACTTTATAGGATGGAGCTCAATAAAGTTGAACTATGAATGATATGATCATCAATAAAACTGGAATATTAGTTGTAATGCTTTGAAATAATCATATTGTGTTCATGTTCGTATTGCATTGTAGATGTGTAATAGGAAGACAGGTTATGCATCTTAATATTTGTGTGTTATATTCCTCTTAATGTCTAGAGATATATTTCTGTGGAGGTTTTATATTGGATGCTAGAGTATGATGAACCAAGTGATGCACCAGGTTATTTATTCGAGTCTTCTAATTCAACAATCAAATGTTGTGAATGATAGTAAAGTATGATGAATTAAGGGTGTTTGGATAGTTGGTAACTAAAAAATATGATTCTTTAAATTCCGGTACTAATTTTGGTATAACCCCGTTTGGTACCGGTACCATTTTGGGTATCTTGGATTTCTTTTTGGGTGATATCATGGTACTGATACCTTACCGTGTACTAACAACCGAACCAATTTTAGTTTATGACCCGTTTGACCTTTGACCCATTTGACCTATAACCTGTTTGACCCATGACCTGAACCAACCCGACCCGACCCAATTGCCACCTCTACCGGTTTGGGTCATTTTTTTGACTCGTTTTGTTCCTATCTAAGTTTTCAAAGCTTATACCATTGACTTGTAAATTATAAAACCCAATTCAACCAGTTTTTAAGTTAGTGAGTTGTATATCAAGCTCTACTATGTCCAAATTTGCTTAATCATACACACTGTAGTGTTTCTTTGTCAGCAAATTAAAAGGCCGATTATTAGGAAAGTCAAACATGCGAGACAACAAGATGCCAAATACGACTCTCATAATACTGAGATCTACTGAAGTCAAAAAGGAATGTTGTCAAAGCACGTCAACAAAAGCTGTGTGGACACGAATTATAATAGTGAAGTTTTCCACAAAGAAGTTTGTTGAGTATTTACTAACGTTTACTCATTAACATTGACTTGGAAAAGTAGAGGTCTGAAAAGTGAAAATAAGCTCCATTATTAATCTCGAGTGTTTTTGAGTTTTAACAATCAAACAAACAAGCAATAACAATGTGTCCTACTTCCTCTAAAAATCTTACTTCTCATATACAAACTTTCACTTGTGTGCTTATGATGCTCAATTTTATGTTAGCAAAAACCAGTGCTAATGATTTCAACAGATCAAGAGAAGCAAAAGCTTTGCTTGCGACGAATTGGTGGTCGTTTGAAAATTCTTCTTCAGATCATTGTTATTGGTATGCAATCATTTGCAACAAAGCAGGTAGCGTCATTTCAATAGACTATTATAATGAAGGTAGTCTAGGTGATCTGGGAAGTCTTGACTTCACTTCATTTCCAAACCTTGAGGAGCTTTTTATTTATAACAGCAAGCTTGAAGGGAGCATCCCAGAGCAGATTGGTTTGCTATCCAACTTAACACATCTTTCGCTTTACAGTAATCATCTCACAGGTACATTGCCTGACTCATTTACCAATCTCACCCGTTTGGAACGCCTTGATCTTTCTAATAACTATCTCACAGGTAAATTACCTATCTCGTTTTCCAATCTCACCCGTTTGGAATACCTTGATCTTTCAAATAACCATCTAACAGGTAAATTAACTGTCTCATTTGCCAATCTCACCCGTTTGGAAACCCTTGATCTTTCTAGTAACAGTCTCACAGGTGTTTCGTTAGCCAATCTCACCCGTTTGGAAAACCTTGATCTTTATAATAACTATATCACAGGTGTTTCGTTAGCCAATCTCACCCGTTTGGAAAACCTTCATCTTTCTAATAACTATATAACAGGTGTTTCGTTAGCCAATCTCACCCGTTTGGAAAACCTTGATCTTTCTAATAACAATCTCACAGGTAAACTACCTTCCTTGTTTGCCAATCTTCCCCGTTTAGAAAACCTTCATCTTTCTAATAACTATATCACAGGTGTTTCGTTAGCCAATCTCACCCGTTTGGAAAACCTTGATCTTTATAATAACTATATCACAGGTGTTTCGTTAGCCAATCTCACCCGTTTGGAAAACCTTGATCTTTCTAATAACTATATCACAGGTGTTTCGTTTTCCAATCTCATCAGTTTGGAAAACCTTGATCTTTCAAATAACAATTTCACTAGGATTTTCCCAACTCAAGTTGGGAGCTTGAAGAATTTATATAATCTAGATCTTAGTCGAAATAACATTATTGGTCAAATTCCTTCATTATTTGGTTCCATGGTGAATCTCACCAGCCTAAACTTTAGCACAAATCAACTGAATGGATCAATCCCTCCTGCACTTATAACTAACTTGCATAAGCTTGAAACATTGGACCTGAGTAATAACAATCTTGATGGTCCAATTCCCTCAAATTTTGGCAATCTAAGCCAACTGCAATTTTTAAACCTTGCCATGAATTCCATCAGTGGCCCCATTCCACTAGATCTAGCAAATTTGATGAACTTAGGACATATAGACCTGAATCATAATAGTCTTTCGGGTCCGATTCACCCTGAATTTGGAAAGCTTCCAAATCTTTCTTACCTTGATTTTTCATCAAACCGATTGTCGGGGAATGTGTGGTTTTATCGTCCATGTAATTTGCAGAGTCTAAACATCTCTGCGAATCTTTTGACAGGAACTATCACTAGTCTAATTAATTGCAACGAAATCAAATATTTGGACCTCAGTAGCAATAATTTTGTTGGAGAAGCATATAATGATTCCAACTTTCCATATTTGATGTACATAAATCTATCTCACAATAATCTTACCAGTGTTTCTTTGGGTAAGTATCCAGAACTTCCCCCGACATGCAATGACTTGACCGGACAATCAACCTGCAACGCACACAAGCAAAGAAACAAAATCACAGTCTATTTGGTCATTACTTTACCCATCCCCTTTGGATTTTGCTTCTTAGTGGTTGTGTTTTTCTTTTACAATCGTAAAAAGGCTGCCACAAAGAAAATACAGCCTGAAATCACGAAACATGGAGACGTATGCTCGATATTGAATTATGATGGAACAATTGCATATGAAGACTTCATCACAGCTACAGAGGATTTTGACCTCAAATATTGCATTGGAACTGGTGGCTATGGTAGTGTTTATGAAGCAAAATTGCCTAGTGGTCAAACATTTGCTTTGAAAAAACTTCACCGGTATGAAGCTAAGCAACCAGCATTCGACCAGAGCTTCAAGAATGAAGTCCAAGTGTTAACCAGCCTAAGACACAAAAGCATTGTGAAACTCTATGGGTTTTGTTTGCACAGCAAATGCAACTTCCTTGTATATGAATACATGGAAAAAGGGAGCCTATTTTGTGCATTGAGTGACGATGAATTAGCTGTTGAAGTGGATTGGATGAAGAGGGTGAAGATTATCAAAGATGTAGCCCATGCTTTAGCTTACATGCATCACGATTGCAATCCACCTATCGTTCATAGAGACATATCAAGCAACAACATTCTTCTAAACTCGGAAATGGAAGGATTTGTTGCCGACTTTGGAGCAGCCAGATTGCTTGACCCCGATTCATCCAACCAAACAGTCATTGCAGGAACTTTGGGATACATTGCTCCAGGTAGTTCCTTCTACACACTCCTACGCTTCTTAAGCTAGTAGCAGCTAAACTTCACTAACATTCTTTTTGGTATGTGATCATTTAGAACTTGCATATAGCGTGATTGTGAATGAAAAATGTGACGTGTATAGCTTTGGAGTGGTGGCATTTGAAACAATTGGAGGGAAACATCCAGGAGAGATTCTTTCATACTTCAACTCTTTTACCAGTCATGGTACGATGTTGGAAAATATATTGGACCAGCGTCTCTCTTACCCAACAGACAGGCTAATCGAAAAGGAAGTTCTGCGTGTTTGTCATGTGGCATTGGCGTGCATTCTCACAGATCCAAAGGCTAGGCCGACCATGAGAAACGTTTCAAATGAATTATCGCGTTGAGGATATCATGATTCAGTTTGCGGGTCATCCCAGTTCAGAATTGACCCAGGAGAATGACCAAGTCTTTATGCGCGTTGGAAGTGAAGACCAAGTTTTTTTAGAAGTATCTTTGGAGTAGTCAAATAAGTGGAGGAAGTGGTTGCACTTGTAGTTTATTATTACTTAAAGCATTGTAATTTCCCTTTTAATGAAATAATTCTTCCACCATACACCTTATCTTCCTCTTTTAACTTCTACTGTTGACTATACACTTTTGATCCAACACAGTTCAGTCTATCTAGCTCACAACTTTATTATATGGAGAACAACCTCTATACTTCTGCGTATCTCGTTTTCAGCATAAGTGTAGGTCCCAAGTCCCAACTGTATGTATATGATAAAAAATTACTAAATTTTCATTTTTATATTCAGCCTGCAGTGTTTTTCTGTGGAATTAGAAGTGTTCTGTATAAATTGGAATGATTTTAGGGAATCATGTATTGACTGACGAATGTCATGCAGAAAGTCAATGATCGTTGTTCTTTTGCTAATTCTCTTATATGGATTGTGGCTACACTGAATGATTTTCTTGTGTGCTGAAGTGATAGTTCCAGCTTGGATGGTGGCTTTGTGTATGGATGGTACTAGTCCAGATTTGATGCTTCAGGAATGTCCTTTGCTCAATTTCACGAATGTAAAGTTTGTGATTAATATATTATCACCTTTTCGGGGAAAAAAAATCTCGCGCCGGATACTTAGTGGTATCCATACCGACATCACCTTCTCTCAAATCCATATCATCAAAGGGAATCACCTAGTGGTATGGCTTTAATAACATGTAATGCTAACACATTTCAACCCTATTTTAAATATTATGATTAAAATTTGTGATCAATTGTTGAGAAAATGTACAAACCTGGAGCCAATAATTTGCAAGACTACATTATTTGGACAAAAAATAATAATAAAAATAATAATAAAAAAAAAATAAAATAAAACTCGTCAAGAAAATATCTTTAATTTATGTTCCTTTTTTTCTCATACTTGGAGCCAATAATTGGTTTTAAAATATTTCTATAACAATGTGTGGTTTGTAATAAAAGCTGAAATGCAAAGGCATGAAAAATACACGAAACAACTTTCTGAGTATTTATTTGACGCAACATGACAGTTGAAAATATAGCATTAATTTTGAAAAAAGCAACTTATTTTGACTAAAGTTTCTTCTTTGCCATTGACTTGGAAAAGTAGAAGGCTATATATTATCTATAGAAAATATATATTCTGATTTTTCACTAGTTCCTCCAAAAAAATCTTACTTTTCATATGCATAGTTTCACTTATATGCTTACAATGCTCTTTTTCGTGTTATAAAAAACAACTGCTATTGATTTCAGCAAATCGTTAGAAGGAAAAGCTTTGATTGCAAAGAATTGGTGGGGAAGATAGAAATGCTTCTTAAAATCATTGTACTTGTGACGACTTCATGTATATTTCAATAAGTAGTATATAGCCGCAAATGCTTTAACACACTTTCATAACTTCAATTCGTATATGATTGGTTAAAAATCAATTATATTATATATATGAAGTATATCGAGGAGATCCGCAAGAAATACGGATCACTCGAGTCGTATCCGTACGAAGGTGAATGGAATCAAGAATATTAATTCGTGCAAATTGTGTAGTGAAAAGTGATTAAAGTGAAAATTTTGATCAAGTAATTCAAATTATAACAAACAAACACAAACTATGCAAATTGTACAAGCTAGGTATGCACTAAAGTTAAAAATGTAAAAACGAAAATTCAAACGCGAAAATTAAACATAACGTACGAAATAAAACGTAACTTTTTAACTAAAAATGATCCTACAAATGTGAAATAATTTTCTAAAAATCTTAAACTAATAAAAAGAATTTCCAGAAAAAGAAATTTATTTTTTTGACTTTTCTTTTATTTTCTATGAATTTATTTATATTTTTGTATTTTTAAATGAATTAAAAATAAAGGAAAATAGAAAAATAAAAGGGAAAAATGTAAAATATTTTCTGAAAAATCTAAAATATTATAAAAGAATTTCCTACAATATTTTTGTATTTTTTATTGCTTTTTTTGATTTTTTTTTTGATTTTTGTTTATTAAAAAGTATATAAAAGTGATTAAAGTCAAAGAAAAATTAAGAAAAATATCAAATCAAGTCAGAAAAATCTGAAAAATTACCAGAAAATCAAAAATATAAAAATGAACTTGGAGAAAAATTTTGAAACAAAAATAAGCTGATAAAGTGCTTATTCAATAAAAACTGCTTATCACAAGTGCTTATTTTTAAGCACTTGTGACAAATCTGATTGAAATTTAAAACAAAGTTGTATTATACTAAATTATGCTTAGAAATTCCAATTCACAACTCACAAAATGCTCAGAAACTCAGGTAATATGTAATAAGCACAATGTTAAGCTCACCCAATAAGCAGAAGTGAAACAAACTGATCCAGGAGCAATATTATCATGCACAACACTTATACTACTACAAACAAACTCAGAAATGCCAATAGAACACAAGTACAAGCTCAATGATGCACTAGTAGGCATCAATTTCAAAACAGCTTTTCTGTCTTACTAGCCTAACTTCCAAACAGATTATTCTTAATCAAATAAGCTCTAATATGAAATCCTAGTGCAAAAGCTCAATTATACAACTGAGCATCTAAATCAACAAAGTGTCAAATCAGAATCAAAGTTTTACTACTCTAAAATAGCTAAACATCATCAACTAATTGAACAACAAAACTGGTGGCAATTGACTTTTATGATGCAACTATAAGTTTGACCTAATTCACTTTTATAAGCTAATTCCTACTTCTAATCAGTTGTATTAAGCTACAATTACTCTAGTATAAGCTATCTCTTACTACAATGCAACTATTAGCTTTATTTAACTAACAGATTAACACTAAAACTAACTGTGTATGCAATTTTCTTCTAACATTGACTTTTAATGAACTATACTTATGTTTTTATGATTCAAAACTCTATTATTATACTAAATGAACCTATATGAGACAGAGATTTAGCAATACATCTTCACTACCACTCAGCAAATCATATATCCAAACACCCCCATATTGTGACAGTCAAACAACAATTCAGTGAAACAGCTCTTATATCTCCAATCTATGCATCCATAACAGTCTCTTATCACTTTATGAATCAAATTAAACAATCATAAGCCACTAGATTCAACAGTATTGCAAAATCACTAATCCACTACAAAACAGATGCTCAAACAAGTCTAATGAACACAGATCTACTAACTATAACCAATAAGCTATAACAACTATCAATTCAGACCTACAATAACAATGAAACTCAAATTAAAACAAACTAAATCTCATAAATAACAACAATTCCAGCAGCTATTATCAATGAAACAGTGAATCAAATGCAACTATAGAATCAAGTACTTACAAAAATTTTTAATCCAGCTTGAAAAGGATTGATTCACTATGCTTGCCTATCTTTATGATAGACAGAAACCTTCCAAATCTGTTTCCACTTATCCCAATCTCCACAGAAATCAATGGATCAAAACACCTTTGACTTTAGTTGACTGAATAAGTCACTTGTAATATTTTGAAATGAGATCAAATCCACAACAAGTTACAGAGCTTTTAAGAATTTTATAGAAACTAAGTAGCTTATTTGAAAGCTTATCTAACAAATTGAGAACTTATTTTTTTAATTTTTATAATTTCCTGATTTTTTTTTATGAATTTTTGATGATAATGAAAACTGAATTACCAAAATAAGAATGATAAAGCTAATTGATGAGGCGAAAAATGAACCGTTTTTAAGGGGTCATTTAAGCCCGAATTTGAATTTATTTGATCAAATATTTCCCTAAATCGTTCCTTTTGTCATTTTAGGTACTTTTGGAGTGAAATCTGGAAAAGGAAGCATCTTGGACGTTTTTGGAGCATAAAAGTGAAGAAAACGGCAAAGTCTTAATTTTCATTGCTGGGAACAGTACCTGACGGCGTCACTTGATCCTTAATGACGGCGTCAAGAGTAATACAAGAGGTGGAAGTGGATGATACACGTGACGATCCAGAAAGTTTTGTACTAAGGAGATGACGGCGTCACCATAGGCCGTCATGGTCCAAATGTTAGTGACGGCCCAGAATAATTTTACACATGACGGCGTCAAAAGTGGATCTAGGCAATCCGATTTCATTATGGGCGGCAAGTTGACGGCATCACAAATTTCTTCATGACGCCGTCACCCTATATAATCTATATATAGTTTTCCAAATTTCATTCATTAGTGTGCAACTTTGAGGGAAAAACCCTAGGATGAATTTTTCCAGCTTTTTCAAGGGTTTCAACCCTTTGAACTTTTCATGTCAATTTGAGATAAGTACTCTTTCAATTCAATCAATATGTCTATGTGTTGCTTGAATATATCTTACACGTATCTTCAATTTAACATGCTCGGCTAGATCTCTTTTGTGTTTGCTTAGATGTAGTGAAACATAGATCTTAATTATGGGTTGATTGTTTGTTTATAGTTGTTACGGATGATTGTATTCGATGTTAGGCTTAAGAAAACTGGCAGACTTCCATTGGTAACATGCTTGAACGTCTTAAGAAACATGATCAGAGGTGTATTATGATTTTTGGTTGGATTTAATGCGTAGGAATATTCTAATGATCCCATGTTAGGAGCTTCTAACGGCTTGACATAAGAGTGAAGTAGGATCATATAGAGTTAGGGAATATTGTACACGGCCCTACGACTAGTATTAAGGAATACGACCCGTCATCCATGCAATTGTAACAAACTATCAACCTATAAAAGATATCTAGGGAGTAATGAAACCTAAGTAAACACAATTTTCCCCATCATTGTTTACACCACTAGTTTAATTAGATTTATTTTTCATTTCTGTTATTTTATTTTGATTGCATCTTTAGTTATTGGGTTAGTTGGCTAGCAACTAATTCCTCTCACTCTTCCAAAACCCGAGATTTTAATTGTTTTTATAAAAATATAAAAATACAAAAAGAATCATCCCTCACCTCTAGACCTAGTTTTTAGGCTTTCTAATCCTAGAGACACTATTCCTGAGTTGAATGATCAATCCCCCGGTACTTGTCACTATACTATACTACCACGATCAGGTACACTGCCTGGTGGGGGTTGTAAGAAATAAGCACTGAAAGTAATTGAAAGCACTAATTGAAATAATTGAAAGCACTGAAAGTAATTAAGAAATAAGTTGAATATATGAATGATAAAAGCTGATTAACTAAAGAAGTAACAATAAGCTAAATTTGATTAATAGAAAACTAGAATTTTATTAAAACTCAATGCATTACAAACTAAGCTAAATACAATCTAAAGAAATTTCAACATAGCTTCGCTACACTAAGACTACACACTAAAATCAGCTAAAAATGCTTCTATATATAGGAGAGGTGAGGATTGGGGTCATGGATTGCCAAGCTGGTAATCCGTGTGACCTGCGTTAGTTTGAAACCTTTCTCAGCCCTCTGATCAAGAATCAATCATCACCCAATCATTTTAGCCGTAAGATCAAATCTAGTGACGCGTCTCAACCAATCAGCTCTTGCCACGTATCATATTTGTACTTCTTTGTGACTTCGACACCATCTGACAACCTGACACCCTTCTAGAAACCATGCAATTTTACCCAATTGCCCTTAATGACTGTTAATTTGCACGGGTGATTTTTATTTTTGGGTAAAAGGTCAACGACCCGGTAAATATATTACTCCAAAAATCATTTAAGTACAACGGATATGGGTGAATCCCATATCTCAGCCCGTTACATAGGCGAAAAGCTTATATAACAAGATACTTCCTATTTTCTAAACAGGAAAACAAAACCACTAACCACATGATAATAAAAAAAACTCTGACAAAATATAAACTACTTCCTACGACCTTGGAGATTAAAGCCATACATGGCATTAAGAGCATCCAAATTCCCAGGAAGGTCATAAATTTGCTTCGAATAATCATCATGGTCATCAAACTCATCTTCACGCTCATGACCACCACCAAAAAGATTTGCTAATTCGTCGAACGTGTTAAGAACCTCATCATCATCACTATTAGAAACCACAACATCACCCACCTTTGAAAATGGGTTATCCCTCTTAGTGGAAGAGGTAGACGGAACAGGATGACCATCATCATCCACAAGAGTAGATTTCCCATCAATAAGTAGCTTTTCAAGCTTCCCAATTTTCTCAACTGTAGGAGTAGAACCAACTCCCTTTGTTCCCATTGAATCACTCACAAGTGGTTCTTGTGATGCATTATCGTTTAACGACTCATCCATATTAACTTCCATTGTACGACGAGAATCCACATCCTTGTTATTGTCAATAGTAGGAGCACCAAAAGCATCCGTATCATCCATATTAAGAGCATCAAACTGGTTTGATGTAGAGATCTTCGTTCCATTAAAACTAGCCACATCAGAAGTCTTCTTCTTAGTGCCATCCACTTTCTTAGGTTCAGGAGGAGTCTTTTTGGGTTGATATTGAAATTGCTTACCCACAACAGGTTTAGTATACCCTCCATGACCTGAATTTGTAGGACCTCCTTGCTTACCCTTTTTCTTTTTAGTGACTGTCTTGAAACCGTCATTAGCAGGCTGAGCAGCAGGTACAACAACTTTTGGACACTCAACCATAGTATGACCAAAAATCTTACACTTGTCAATTGCACGGGTGATTTTTAGGGTTCATGTTATCTGGGTAAATGGGTAATTGGGGGGCGGGAATGTGGGTAATATTATTTTATCCCTGTTTGACCCATGTTTTTTACTTTGACCCGTATGTTGACTCATTGGTGTTGTGGACCGGGTATGGGATGGTTAGGTATGGGCCTTGGTTTTGTTTGGGCTCTTTGTATTATTAATTGGATCAGGCATGTGTGGTATTTTCAGATTTTGTAACAATAAAAATCAAGGACCAATTTTGTATTTATTGAAACTTTGAGGACTGATCTTGCCTAAATTCTAAATTAACTTTCAAGGACATATTATGACCATTATGATTCCCCAAGGATTGACTTTGACTTTTTCTTCAATAATTTCCAAGAGGGACTGAATGTGTTCATTTCCAAAGTGCAGGGACTATTTCTGTCATTTCTTCAAACTTTCTCAAGAAGGATGAATCTTGCAACTCTTCAAACTCTAGGGATCTCACTTGAATTTTTAAGCTCAACTTAATTACCAGCATTGACTTTCTGACTCGTTCTACTCTCGTGCTCGTTTTTGCCGGGTTTTTGTTTGTTTTTCGTCATTTCACGAGATATCCGTTCCTGCACATTCACAATCACAAAAACATGTTTTCTTTGGCTTTTTTGGCTAGTTTTTGGATTATTAAGTCCTATTTTAGCTCAGAAAAAGTGAGTGAATAAGCACTCACTAGTATATCATACATATATTTTGGACCTACTATTTGTTGAATACGAAATGAGATGGACTAAGCATGTTTCATATAAAACATTCATGACAAAAATATTGAAACAATATATGTTGGGAGAAATCCAACAAACCGGTTTCTAGAGCGGAACCATGAAACAAGAACTACTCTAACAAGACCTCGACAAAGGGTTATGATCCCTTAATGCCGAGTGGCACCAACACACACGAGATATTTTACACTCAAATGTTTATTAAACGTGAGTAAGAAAAAAATGTACAAATAAAACCTCACCCCCTCATCCCTGTTTATAGAGAATGAAGGGGGAGAAACCTAATCCTTGGTGAACAAGGATTCTACAATTGAGGATGTTAGGAACTTTCCTAATACATAACTAACCTCCTTAAGTTTGAGTTAAACTACAATTAGCCCCCTAAACTTATATCCTAACTATTACACACTAATATTCTAACAATTTCCACCTTAGTGGTAATAGTTAGATTTCTCTGATACGCATCAGCTTCAACCAGTGCTGGAACCTCGGACCGGGGACCGCCTTCATCAAGGCACCAGTAGCAATACCCGCTACTAACCTTAGCTCAATCTTAACTCTGTAGAGAGTCCCTTTAGCCATTGACTTGGAAAAGTTGAAGGTTTTGCCTTTCGGCTTTTGGAATGCATATTATGTTGGGTAATCTTGATGGGTCACGTCATGGCTCGTTATGGGCCACGAATCAGCGGGGACAGGTGTTGGGTCACTGAATTCCCCACATCTTCTAACAAGGATTTGAACGTAAAATAACCTAAGTGCAAACAAGTCACTGAGTGAACAGTAACTCAGTGAGTCACCTTCAGGATGCTAAGACCGAGCCTAAGAAGAAAGGTTCTCCATTCAGTGAGGCGGAACTCAGTGAAGTGTGATCTAAGCCAAGAAGAAGGTGATGGGTTCAGTGAGGATGACAATAACTCACTGAACCCCAATGACTCCTTAACAACTTAATCGTACTGAAGACTGATGACATGAAGACTGAAGTTTTGGCGGGACTGGGCGGGAAAGTCTAAGCTGCTTTATTAAAGTGCTTTATCACTTTAATGTCAAACTTTCCCCAAATGGTTAAAACCAGTCTGTCATCAGAAAGTGCCTTTTGGATCTAACTCAATGAAGGTTCCTTGCCAGAAGAATAATATCTTTCAAGATATTGTTAAGGAAGCTTTAGGTCCAATGTATATTTAGTTGTTCTATACATGTGTATAAATAGGAAGCAAATGTGAGGAGTAAAAGTTGACAAGTTTGTGCAATTAATGTAAAGCATTCACAAACCACTTTACTCCTCCAAAGAACAACACAAGCCCCTGAGATAGCTCAGTGGGTAATTTAAGTTGTCACTCACTTAGTTGAGTTTAGTGAGGAGTCCATACAATACTTGTCAATTCAACCCCAAGTGTTATTCCGCAAACACTTGGGTACGATTCTTTGTGATTAACTTCTAATAAAGAATTAAACGTTGGAAAATATTGTCTCTTATTTTTACGTTACTTTGTTGTTAATCATTTTTTACATCTTTGTTTAAAGTCATATAACTTGGTTACTTTAGCTTCTTAGTTATTGATAACCAAGTAAAAGGGACCAACAAGTGGTATCAGAGCCTTTGATTTGTAAAACTTAAACCAGTTTTCAAAACTTAAGAGTGCTCAAGTATTTAAAATCAAGATCCCACTATGACTGACATAGATGTTCCCCAGCTTGTTGATAAAAAGGGTGGAAGTTATTCAGCAACTGCCCCTCGACTTGAAGCTGGAAAATTTAACAAGTGGAAAAAGCGAATGCTTTGCTACTTAATTGGGATGGAACCTTATTACATCAAACTGATTAATGAGGGTCCATATGTCCCAACAACTGCCCAAGGTTTAATCAAACCTGAAGCTCAGTGGACCCCAGATGAAAGGAGGGTGGTCAATCAAGACCAGCGCCTGAAAAACATCATTATATCATGCCTTCCTGATGATATAATGGAATCAGTGATTAACTGTCCCACTGCCCAGCAGACATGGACTGACCTGGTTCATAGCTATGAAGGGCCTTCTGATACCAAAGAAAATAGAATCATGGACCTGAAGCTTGAATTCAATACCTTCAGGGCCAAGGATTCTGAAAGTCTCTCTGAGACTTATACTCGGTATAAGACCCTCCTGAATGAGCTGACCAATGATGGTGTTATACTGTCAAAACATGAAATCAATGTTGGTTTTGTCAACAGTCTCCCTGAGAAGTGGTTAAACTTCTCTCAGGGATTGAGAAATGCAAACCACATTCAGAACCTTGAGCTCTCTGCCATTTATGGGAAGTTTGTCTATGAAGACAATCTTATCACCAGGAGATACCCTGGTAAAGCTCAGGAGACCAAAAAGGCCTTGACAATTACACCCATATCAACTGCTTTCTATTTAAAAGGTGTTGTGCAGGATTTTCAGGATGGATCTGATGATGAGGTTGACCAAAGAACCAGTGAGGAATATCTTAATGATCTTCAAATTGAATTTCATGAAAGAGCACTCCTTGCTAATTCAAAAAGGTTTTTTAAGAAAAACAAATTTCCTTCTAAAGCAAATGACAATACTGAATGCTTTAAATGTGGCAAAATGGGGCATTTTGCTAAAGATTGTTTTTCAAAAACAACCTCAGAACCATCTTTCAAGTTTTCAGGAAATAACTCATTTTCAGGCCCCAGCAAATTTCAACCAAAAATGCTTCAGTCTAGTCAAATATTTGAAAAAGTCCCTCAAATTGACTTTGAAGCAAAGTACAGAAAGGCAAAAGCTAAGCTTGCCCTTCTTGAATCATCCTCAACAGTGTCTCAGCCTCCTCAAGCTCCAAAGCCTACTCAAGCCAAGAACAAAGGGCTTGTTGCTGAAACACATGACTGGGATGAGGTTGAAGTGTCCTCTTATGATGATGAAGTTCACATCAGCGCCCTGATGGCTATGTCAGAAGACAACAAACTTGCTGTGGGGAAGCGTCATGCAAGAAATGGTGAATGGGTCAACATCACTATGAGAAAGGTAAATCTTTTACTTTCTATGGATGATGATGATGATTGGAAATCTTACTTAGATTATATTAATGTTGATCTTAAGTATGTTGAAGAGCAAAGACTTAATTTATTTTCAAAATTTAACAAACTGAGTTTTGAATTAAATCATTGTAGAGATGAATTACTTGCCTTAAAACAAGCCAAGCTTGAAAGAGTTATGCTTCAAATTCAAAACTCTGAACTTGTAAAACAAAATCAAGCTCTTCAGGAAGAACTTAAGAAAGAAAAGGAAACTATTTGGAAATGGACTCAGAAAAACCCCAAACTTTTTCAAACACTGAGTCTCTCACCCAGCCCCAAAAAGGCTGGTCTGGGTGATGACCCACTCACTGAAGCTTCTAGGGAAAGTAGCCATTCCACAACTTTTCTATTAACCAACATTCTCTCTAGCAAAGAACTAGCTCCCAAACCCAGTGATTGGATTGAAAGAAACAATCCTGATAGTAAATTGCCAAATTTTAACACTGGAAGAATCCTGGAGCCTGAAAGTCAGGCTATAAAGGAGCTGCTAGGAGTCACAGATGAACTTAGTACTACTGAGTCCATCACTGAGTCTAAGTCTGATTCACCACTCCCTCCACTGAAACAACTTCAGGGAGCAGAACCCAATTCTGACCTTGCACCATTAGTCTTTCAACCACATTCTACTAAAGAGAAATCAGGGTTAGGAAGGACTATACTGAAAAGACCTACTCCTGCACCCACTGAACACCAAAAACCTTCAGTAACTACTGAAGTGAAGCCTGAAAGCACTGATTCAAAGGTTGATCAGCTTGCTGAACTTGTCAGGATGCTGAGTGAGAAAATTGAGTTTACTGAGAAAAACTCTGACTCTAAATCTACAAAGCCCTCAGTATCCTCAGGTTCTTCCAAATCAAAAACCACACCCAGACCCTTAGGGAGATGTGAACTGTGCAATTATCCAAATCACAGCACTGATAAATGCTACAGAGTCCTGTTTTGTATGATATACAAACAAGAGGACCACAGAACTTGTGATCACATCTCCCACACTGCCTCTTTAAAGGCAAGGGGTCAATACAAAACCCAAGGCTATCAGTATGCCACACCTTCCAAACAAAGACTGAAGGCTAAGCCTTTCTCACCATGTCCTCATTGTGGTTTCAATGATCATCTTCCTGATGATTGTATGATGAAAGAATGCTGTGACATCTGTGGAGATCCCTCCCATGAAACCAGGGGGCATGACAAAGTGATTCAGTCCAGAAGAAAAAAACCAAACCAACACTTCTCAGTCACCTGAGGCATCAACCTCCACAAAATGTAAAACATGTGGAAGCTCAGGTCACACAACTTCAGACCATGATTCACTAACTGAGTTCAAAAAGTCCCTGAGGACTAAGCCCACTAGAAGGTAGGTCAACAAGCAAAACTAACCCAGTTTACTGTTTGTGTAGAAACACATCAAGGATCCTACCTGACATCTAGACAGTGGATGCTCCAAAAGTATGACTGGTGTGAAAAGTTTTCTGCACAAATATGTGGAAGAACCAGGACCCAAAGTGGTATTTGGTGATAACTCATCAGCTCCCACTGAAGGTTATGGCTCAGTAGACTGCAATGGTATAGATTTTACAAGAATAGCTTATGTTAATGGTCTGAAGTACAACCTGATAAGTGTTTCCCAACTATGTGATGCCAAATACATAGTTCAGTTTGATGATAAGAGAGGGACCATCTTTAATGCCAATAAGGAAGTTGTATTGATTGCCCCCAGGAGGGATGATGTATATGTCCTTGACATGTCATCCCTGACTCAAAATGGGACTTGCCTATTCTCAAAGGCAAGTGAGACAATCAACTGGCTATGGCATAGGAGACTCTCTCATCTCAATTTCAAGAGCATCAACAACCTGGCCAAACAGAACAAAGTTTTGGGCCTTCCATCCCTGGTGTATACCAAAGACAAGCCTTGTTCTGCTTGTGAAAAAGGAAAACACCACAGGGCATCATTCAAAACCAAACAAACCTTTTCCATCAAAAGCTGCCTACATCTTCTTCATATGGACCTTTTTGGACCTATCAGTCCAATGTCCATTCACCATGAGAAGTATACTCTGGTCATAGTGGATGAATACTCAAGATATACTTGGGTTTACTTCCTGACTAAAAAGAGTCAGGCAGCTGAAATAATCATGTCATTTGTTAGGAACATTGAAAATCAAAATGATGTCAAAGTTAAACAGATCAGGACTGACAATGGCACTGAATTCAAAAACCAAGACCTTGAGTGTTTTTGTGATGAGAAAGGAATTTCTCAAAATTTCACTTCTCCCTATACTCCTGAACAAAATGGAGTAGCTGAAAGGAGAAATAGGACACTCATTGAGGCAGCAAGAACAATGCTGAATGGCTCAGTCCTCTCAAAACATTTTTGGACTGAGGCAGTTAAAACAGCCTGCTACACTCAAAACAGGTCAATCATTGTGAAAAGGCATAACAAGACTCCTTATGAGATATTCAAAGGAAGGATTCCTGACATCAGCTACTTTCATGTATTTGGGTGTCCTGTGTTTATACATAACCACAAGGATCACTTAGGTAAATTTGATGCCAAAGCTGATGATGGCTACTTCCTGGGATATTCCCTGGTCTCTAAAGCCTTCAGGGTGTTCAACACAAGGAGACAACAAACTGAGGAAACTTATCACATTACTGTTGATGAGAGCACTTAATCCATCAGGTTCTCAAATTCCTCAGAAGAAGAGATTGGTATTGATGACTCATCAAGATATCCTCCTGATGAGTATCATCCTGAGAACAATCCCTCAACTCAATACCAAGCTGATGCTGATGTCTCCTATTACATCATCCCTCACAACCTACCCCAACCACCTATCAGTGAGTTCATTGAAACTCAGCCCGTCTCAAATGAGACTGACACCACTGAACAAAATGTTCAGGAACCCACAGAACAAATTGTTCCTACAGTTGTCACTGAAGTACATACTAATGAGTTACCTAATGTTCCTGAGTCTGAACCTAATCAGGCTCCTACAAGCTCAAATTCCTATCCCAAACCCCAGGATAGCTGGACTAGATCCAAAATCATTGAGCTTGTGAACATCATTGGTGAACCCACTGAAGGCATGCTCACAAGGAGCAAGGCTGCCAAACTCAAGGCTGCCACTGCCAATATATGTCTTTATGCTGACTATCTCTCAGAAATAGAGCCTAAAAATGTCAAAGAAGCCCTGACTTATGAAAGTTGGGTTCAGGCCATGAGAGATGAATTGGAAAAATTTGACAGGAATGATGTCATGACCCTTGTTGAATGCCCCCAGGGTGTTTTAATCATTGGTATGAAATGGGTCTTTAAGAACAAAACTGATGAGAATGGCACAGTCATCAAAAACAAAGCAAGACTGGTTGCCAAAGGATATAATCAACAAGAAGGTATAGACTATGAGGAAACCTTTGCACCTGTTGCAAGAATGGAAGCCATCAGGATCTTCCTTGCCTATGCAACTTACATGAACTTTAAAGTTTACCAAATGGATGTTAAAAGTGCATTCCTGAATGGTAACATCAAAGAAGATGTTTATGTGCAACAGCCTCCTGGTTTCGAAAGTAGTGAATATCCCAACCATGTCTACAAGCTTAACAAAGCCCTTTATGGACTGAAACAAGCACCCAGGGCATGGTATGAAACTCTTTCAGCCTTCTTGATCCAAAACAAGTTTGTCAGAGGAATAATTGACAACACACTGTTCATCTACAGAACAAAGGATGATGTCATTCTTGTCCAAGTATATGTTGATGACATCATCTTTGGCTCAACAAGTTACAAACTTTGCAAACAATTTGAAAAACTTATGACCACAAAGTTTGAAATGAGCATGATGGGTGAACTCACATACTTTCTTGGACTCCAAATCAAACAAACTGATAAAGGAATATCCATTTGCCAAGAAAAATACCTCAGGAACCTACTGAAGAAGTATGAGCTCACTGACTGTTCTTCAGTGAAAACCCCTATGGTTCCTCCAAACAACCTTGGCCCTGATCTCACAGGAAAATCAGTGAATCAAACCCTATACAGAGGAATGATTGGCTCCCTGATGTACTTACTTGCCTCAAGGCCTGATATCCAATTCTCAGTCTGCCTGTGTGCCAGATACCAGGCTGACCCTAAAGAATCACATCTCACTACTGTCAAGAGAATCATCAGGTACCTGAAGGGTACTCCAAACCTTGGTTTGTATTACCCAAAATGTTCAGGATTTGATCTCAAAGGGTACACTGACTCTGACTATGCAGGATGTAACATGGATAGGAAAAGTACTTCAGGATCCTGCCAATTTCTTGGTGGTAAACTTGTGTGTTGGAGTACAAAGAAACAACAGTCAGTGGCCATGTCCTCAGCTGAAGCTGAATATATGGCTGCTGCAGGATGTTGTGCAAATGTACTATGGATGAAGAGCCAACTGAGTGACTATGGCATTCAGTATAAGATGGTACCTATCTTTTGTGATAATACAAGTGCCATAGCCATCTCAAACAATCCAGTACTTCATCAAAGAACCAAACACATTGACATCAGATACCACTTCATCAGGGACCATATCTCTAATGGAGAAATTGAACTACATTTCATCCCCACTGAGTATCAGCTAGCTGATATCTTCACTAAACCTTTGGATGAACCCACTTTCACAAGATTGAAAGCTGAACTGGGCATGTTGGACATAGAATCAGGGAACTGATCAAAAGTGTTCCAACATGATGTATATTCTCTAGGTCCCTGATCACATCCCTTCCTGAAAGTTTTTTTTAATTCATTCAGGGGGCTGTGGATGAAAAATGGCATTCAATACCCTAACTAAATATTCCGAATACTTAGTTAGTAAATGTCCCAGGTAGGTAACTGATTCCTATTAAATATAGGAATATATGTCACTTACACAACTGGCATCCACATCATGGACCCCCACATCTCTTTCACCTAACACCACTGAGCATTAAATGCTCTCTCACACACAAAAAAGTGTGATGATTTTTCCTCTGCAAAAGTGCATTATTTGCAGAGGCACCCCAAAGGGTGAGAGAAAAGAGGGTAGTGGGAATCGTGATATTTAATGCGGATCTCAAACCTATATTATTATGCCGTTTCGGTTGAATATTATAAGTTTTTGATATCCACAACATCACTACCCTAATTCCCACTATAAATACCCCCACAAAAAGGGAATAACACACACGCTTTTAAAATCATAACTAAACTCTTGCAAATTGTTTTCAAAACTGCGTGTGTTTCCCTCACCAATACCATTTTTCAAAACCAGGCTTTTTATATAACCAAATGGCTTCTTCTAAGGTCGTAAAATACGCACCCAATGTGGATTTCCAAATGGAAAGCGTAGACCTTACCAAGAACAATGTGGTGGGGAACTTTGCCTACCCAGCTGGGTACCCTGAATACAGGGATGTGGTGAAGTTCCTTCAGAACTGTTTCCTGACCACCTCATTCACAAAGACCCCCTCAGTCATCTATCATGACTACTTGAGGGAATTTTGGTGCACAGCGGTGGTTGAAAACCCTGATGCGCCAAAAGAGGCCAAAATAAAGTTTACAGTCAAGAATGGAACTAAGTCCCTAACTCTTGACTATAAAACTTTTGTCAAAGCCACTGGGCTTGACTACACCACGACCTTCACTGCCCAACCCTCTGAGAAAGAGGTAAAGGAGGTCTTACTGGAATTGGGACCCTATGACAAAAATCACCCTGAGGTGAGCTGGAGGATTCTAATGACTTTTGTCATTCAGGTTATCTGGGAAAATAAATCCTCTACTGAGCAATTGAACACTACTCAGGCAATGATAGTGTTCTGTCTCATTGAGGGTAAAATGATAGACCTTGGAGAAATCATCTTCAGGGACCTCATAGCAAAGTTAGGGGAAAGTCTAGGCAAAAACATATGTCATATCCTAGATTTGTTTCTTGTGCCCTACAAGACTTGCTTGGGTCTGAGTATGATAGGCCTGACGCAACAGGTTTTGAGCCTGACGTCCTACACAAGGCAAATTACTCACGTGACCCTCTTGAGGTTACACCTGTCACCCTGACATTATACATGCGTACTGCTATCCAGGGTGACAATAAAGTTTCACCAGTCCCCTCTCCCACCAAAAAGGTGAAGAGGAAGAAGGGACAGGGGTCCAGGAAGCTGGCTCAACCCAAGTCACTCGACACTGAGTCCTCTGATCCCAAGCCTACAATGAGGCAACCACAACAGCCCTTGACTGCTGACACCATGAGAATTATAACCCAGTCACTAGGCCTGCAACAAAAGCCAACGGAGGGCACTGAGACATCACACTCAGTGTCCTCGGGCATACCCGTTTCCAAAGACTCTTCTGTCATAAACAAGACAGTTGAGCCGAAACAAACCAAACCTTCACATCCTGCTAAAGGCTCTGGCAAATCACAACCAGAGTCTCAGGGAGTAAGGGATCCTAAATCCTCGGTGGGGCAGCACTACTCCACTGAGAAGGGGGTCCACAAACATTCACATCCTGCTAAAGGCTCGGGTAAATCACAACCCAAGCATCAGGGAGTTCATGTTCCTAAACCTTCGACAGGCCAGAACAAGCCTGTTGGAAAGGGGGACTCAACCACTCATGTGCCTGATGAGGACATTCGCAAATCAAAGCTTTTGTCTGAGGGCACCCCTACTCATCCCCAAGACTCAGTGGGAAACAGACAACCTACTGATAGGGACACAACAATCACGGCTCCTTGTGATGGCACTGAGAAACACCCATCAGTGTCTGAAGGGGTCACGGGGGACAAAGATTCAGAGGGATATAAACCACCCGCTGATATGGAACCCAAAACCACTCCCGGAGGTGCGCATTACTCGGGAACTGACCTTAAAGACCAGGTAGGTAAAACCCAACCTACCGGATTTGAGGGGTCAGGACCTGGCCAAAACGAAGGCAAATCTTCCTATGAAGAGGAGCCGGATAACCTCCATTTGTTGCAGATTACCTCCCTAGCGGATGCTCAGGCATTCTTATTTTCTGATGATGAATTCAATAGTGACGAGGAAGTCTTCATGGCCGGAGATGATATGGAGGATGAGGAGACAATCCCTGAACCTGTTACTCAGTCTCCTCAAACCTCTAACCATGATGAAGATGAACAACATTCCGAGCCGGAAACCTCAGAAGACGCTTCAACTCCTCTCACTGAAAGAGCCTTCAAAAAGTTCATCAAGAAAATGACCAATGTTTTATACAGGGGGGTCACTGAAGAGGTGTTTGATCTGCATACTGAGCAAGCAGTCCACTATCACCTCCTCAAAGATGCTATTGAAGATTACAATGAAGATGTCAGGGAGCAAAATTCCAGTGTCACTCACTCCCTAACACAAATGGCTTCGCACATCAATCAGTTTTTGGAATCCCTTAAGGAGCTGGCTACAGGGGTTAAGTCAGTTCAAGAATCAGTCAAGGATGATCCTGAGCTCAACAAGAAAATTCTTCAGGCATCTGAGACGTATCAGGTCAACTCGGCGGCTCTTACTGAGTTACTTGGCTTGATAAGGGATTCAAATGTTCAGAATCTCAGCTCCACGGTGGAGTCCCTCAAGTCTTCCTTCAATCAGTTGGAAGCATCAGTGACAGCTCAATCCCTGAAGTCCACATCTCTGGCATGGACAATGGGATCCAGGATGACTGCCCTTGAAAACTCTCAGGCTTCACTTGACTCCAAGGTATCTCTCATTTATCAGGATACTGCGGAGATCAAGTCCATGATGACGGAAATGTTTCAAGCCTTCAAGGGTACTTCTACTTCATCTTCAGTAACTCCAACACTTGCCATCACTGCAGCTCCGGCAATTGTTGAGGGGGAGAATGTTCCTGAAACCACCCCTATTACTGATGAACAAGAAGCTGGACAGCCCTCTCACACTAAGGGGGAGCATGTCACTGAAGCCACACCGATCACTCAAGTTCCACCACAAGAGGAACCAGTCTCTTCCACTCTCTTTCAGGATAGAGGAAAAAGCATAGCCACCACCTCAGAACCTGAAGTAAGACTCCAGCCTGCCTCCAAAATTGTCAGAGTTGACCCTGATGAACCTATCAGGGTCCCGTATGAAATTAATGGAAAAATCTATCAACTTACCCATGACCAAATACAAGACTACATGGAAAGAGTTGAGAAAGCGGCAAAGGCAGCTAAAGAAGAGAAATTGAGCAAGCCTGAACTGATACAGGTTGTTCATGAGGAGGCTAAAAAGATCGGTCTGGATACTGAGGCACTAGCTACTGAGCAAGCTGGTGCAGCCTTTAAAAAGGCTCAGGAAGAACAGATGAATGCTCTGAAAAGGGAAAGGGAAGAAAAGTTGAAAAGGCAAGCTCAAATCAGAAAGACCAGGGTTGAAAGATATCATTGGGTGATGAAGGAAAGATTGAAGCCTGAAACCATCACTGACATCAAAATCCACAGGAATACCAAACCCGCAATGGTCACTGTCTTCAGGGGGGCTGATAAAAGAATCATGGACACTCATAACCCATTCAAATTCGCTGACTTTGGGATCACTGAACTTGATGAACTCCGACCCATCATCGCCAAGAAAAATGGTGCCATTGTTGATCAACTCCTCAAGTCACTGAGTGAAAGGTATGACAGACTGAGAGCAATGCCAGAAGCCCTCAACATTCCCTCCCTTCTTCCTGCTCCAACAACAGGAACTGCTTCATTAACAGCCACCAAAAGAAAAAGGAAGCACATTGAATCCGAGCCTGAGGTCAAGGTCCCAGGATTGGATTGTGATAGGTCCGCTCCTGAAGGTATCACCTTCGTGAACAATACTGTGCTTGAAACCCCTGAACGAGGTCTATGCTTTACGGATGAATATGGAGACCTTGCCTTCCAAAGGTGGTCTGATATAGACAAGGCAGGGGTCATGGCAATGGTATCATACCTGATGTTAGCTTCTCCTATACAAAGTGGTGCAAACCAAAGGTTCTGTAAGGACCTTAGGACCAAGATTGAGAAGCATCCTGAGAAACACCTGCTGAGATCAAAGAAAGCTAAGATTGAGGGACTTGGCTATCATCTGAACATCTGATCTGCAACAACTATCTTTATTTTTGTTTGTAATTTGTAGGAAAAATGTAATAGCTATAAATAAAATGATGTTTTGTTTAAATAGTTATGTCCTACTTATAATTACAACAAACATTCAGTAAGAGAAGATGTACCCTGACAACTCATGCTGAATCAAGTATCACTTAGGCTATTTGTATGTTCAAATAGGGGGAGATTGTTGGGTCACTGAATTCCCCACATCTTCTAACAAGGATTTGAACGTAAAATAACCTAAGTGCAAACAAGTCACTGAGTGAACAGTAACTCAGTGAGTCACCTTCAGGATGCTAAGACCGAGCCTAAGAAGAAAGGTTCTCCATTCAGTGAGGCGGAACTCAGTGAAGTGTGATCTAAGCCAAGAAGAAGGTGATGGGTTCAGTGAGGATGACAATAACTCACTGAACCCCAATGACTCCTCAACAACTTAATCGTACTGAAGACTGATGACATGAAGACTGAAGTTTTGGCGGGACTGGGCGAGAAAGTCTGAGCTGCTTTATTAAAGTGCTTTATCACTCTAATGTCAAACTTTCCCCAAATGGTTAAAACCAGTCTGTCATCAGAAAGTGCCTTTTGGATCTAACTCAATGAAGGTTCCTTGCCAGAAGAATAATATCTTTCAAGATATTGTTAAGGAAGCTTTAGGTCCAATGTATATTTAGTTGTTCTATACTTGTGTATAAATAGGAAGCAAATGTGAGGAGTAAAAGTTGACAAGTTTGTGCAATTAATGCAAAGCATTCACAAACCACTTTACTCCTCCAAAGAACAACACAAGCCCCTGAGATAGCTCAGTGGGTAATTTAAGTTGTCACTCACTTAGTTGAGTTTAGTGAGGAGTCCATACAATACTTGTCAATTCAACCCCAAGTGTTATTCCGCAAACACTTGGGTACAATTCTTTGTGATTAACTTCTAATAAAGAATTAAACGTTGGAAAATATTGTCTCTTATTTTTACGTTACTTTATTGTTAATCATTTTTTACATCTTTGTTTAAAGTCATATAACTTGGTTACTTTAGCTTCTTAGTTACTGATAACCAAGTAAAAGGGACCAACAACAGGTCAGTATGTGGGCCCCTGCATTTTTGAATAAATGTATTGATATATTCCTTGGTTGACCGAGTATTATGGAGGAGTATGTAGGTTTAATTTGGTTTACCTATTATTTGGGAGATCATGGCAGTACACCCACGTTCCATTCATGCAAATCTTATGTATTTACTTTGTTAGCCTGTAGTCTATAAATAGGTAGTAAGTTTCATATTGTATGCAAGTATTCACTTTTCCTTTTTAATAACAAACCATTGAAACCCTTGCCGTTTTTATTGACGTTATAGTGGATGTGAGTCCGGGTTTAAGGAGGCTGATAACCTTCATTTGGCATCAGTTGGTTCAGTTGAAGGGGGTGTAAGCTACCTTTGATCATGACTAAATGTGACATGATTCCTAGTTCCAACACTTATCAAGTGTAAGATTAGTAAAAAAGGGTTAAAAAACACGAGTAATCCACTTTTTCTTTGCAAACTACCTGCCATTGTTTGTGAAAAAGCAATAACAATGATAGGTTGCATAAATGAACAACATACTTGTTCATTTGTCGCGTTTTAGTCATCATACTTTTTATGCATCTAAACTTATAAACTATTGGCTTCGTGTTCGGTTTGGGTCATTTTTTGACCAATTTCATTTCTAGTTAAGTTTTCAAAGCTTATCTGTTAGATTTGTTAATTATAAAGCACAATTCAACCAATTTTTAAGTTATTGACTTGTGTTCAAGCTCTACTATAAGTCCAAATTTACTTGGTGGTGTTTTTTTTAAAAAGTGTCTCTTAATAGTCTCTTAATCTGACTCGTTCAGACGCGGTCAGACATTTGAGTCATTAAGTGTGTTTGTTTTTTTCTTCTCGTTCACAGGCAGTTAGAGGCTCAAACCTCTTAACCAACAAGATGCGTAGGTGATGTCTTGTTGCCTCTTAATGTCTTTTAATGTTTATGTGTCGTAAAAATAAAATTGCATCATATTCATATAATCCAGATATTTAAAAAAAACAAACAATATTATTTCATTTAGATTCAGACATTTATGCCTCAAATTCAGATTTTATGAATCAGATTCAGATGTATGAATCAGATTCAGATTAAGAGCCTCTTAATAAACAAACAGCACCTTAGTCTTACACACTATAGTGTTTCTTTAGCAGCACAAGAATCACTCCTTGATTATTCTGTGAATCCCACTCGAGTTATCTCGAACATCTTGAATTTACTTCGTGTGTTTACTCTTATATTACTGAGTAATATTTATCTATTGAAGTCAACAAGCAATGTGGTCAAAGAATGTGAACGAATCCTGGGGCCCAGGTGAAACCAGCAATAAAGACCACAGTGACTAAGAAGAGGTTGGAGTGAATTTTGAGGAGACCCCAGTTCTTACTAATTATTGGCATGGATATGCCTATGATTCTGGTAGAAAGATTTGTGGAAATGGCAACGAATTTTAGGTTGAAAGTGATTTTTATCGTGGTATTAGTCAAAGTCGGGGTGAGTCATTGCTACTAGTTTTTGACATGGTATCAGAAAAGTTACTAAGGTAAATCCATTTGGAATCCAACAAGAGTTGGTTACAAATATTGTAAATCATAACTCAAATCGACCCGATTACCATAAATGGGGCAAAATTGTTAGAACCACTTTTACATAGTGAAAACTAAAGCCAAGTAAGATTGATTACAACTGGCAGATTCCTAAAACAAATTAAACTCACTATAAAATAAGAAAAAATAGTCATTCATTTTGTGTTTTTGTCTGTTATTTTATTAGATTAAAAAAGTTTAGAAATGAATGGATAGTATTCTAGTTGCTTACATTTTGTAAAACTAGAAAGGTACCCGCGCAATGCGGCGGCGGGTACCTGTGACTATATTTTACGTTATTTGGTTATTCGATTACACATTTAGTTGTCTTTATGCTTTATAAGTAGAGATGGTAGAGATGGTTGTCACAACTCGTAAATTCAGGTCATTTCCCAAACTTTCACATTTTACTATTCATTTATCACTATTCATCATTTCACTATTTATCATTTTTGAAGTCGGTTTGAGACTTTGGGACGTTATTCAAAAAAATTTACTATTTACAAAACACTATTCACTCTCGGAGAAAAATTTGCTATTCATTACTTCCGTAAACTCGGTTTACGACTATCGATTTCGCGTAACCTTAAGGGTTTAGCTGCCTATTCAGAGAACACATTTGAGAAAATTCACGTAGGTTAGAATTAATCTGCATATCATCAGTGACATCATCTGCATGCATTCATGCGTGAGTAATAAACGTATATTTAATGATTAAATAAACATTATCGTATGAGCAATTATTTTGAATAATTGATCCGACACTCCCGACTATGATCCTAATATATTTTTACACTCATTTCAGTGATATAAAAATATATTATTAATTTACCCGACATTTTGAATTTATTTGGTATACGTATCATTAAAAGTTTATAATTATGACGGTTTCCGTAATTTCACTACAACAATTATTTATTCACCCGATACTTGCGAGAAATGTAATTTTATACGGAGTAATTTTTACGACTTTAATATATTTGATATGGTTCCGTTAAAATTGATTTCTAGCTAACCCAGTACCCAAAACATATAACATAACACATTCTATACACTAATGACTAGTTATGAATATCAAAGTCAATACAAAAATTCAATTTTTCTTCCTCAAAATAGATGTGTCGACATACACATTCAAGTAACCAAGAGAGATACTTTTATTTGACTACTTAATTACAAAAAATACCTAAAACTACTAGACATTATCTAAACATTTCAAGGATACTTTCATTTACTCCCTAAATATCAAAACAAAAATATCCAAGAAACTCTCTACTCCCTCATCCTTGTGGTTCGGCTCATATAAGAAGAAGAAGAAAAACATCAAGATTTGCATAGCTATATTAATTTCCAGGTTGTATTAGTAATCTATTACAAGGTTTTGAAATAAAAATTTATAGATTAATTAGGTTTCCTAACCCAAAAATTCACCACCACCTCAAGTAAGCTTATTATTATTTTTCTTACTCTTTCAAACTTATACTTGATGTATTTTTATGGTTTAGCAACAAAAACATGCAAATATGATATGTTACATACCAATTTTTAAGTATTTTCTAATTATAATGAGTTTATAATTATCTTATAATATTTTCCATGAACCCCACTAATTTCTAAAAACATGCAAATATGATAAGACTCCATGACACCCGAAGAAGGTGTATGGTAGGTTTAGATTAGTCTTGTGGTGATTGAAAGTGGTTTAGTTAAGTTAAGAAACTAGAAAAATGGTTTTTGACAAAATATAAAAAGTTGATGTCCATTTTTGCAATTTCAAGAAAACTCAGTGGGCCATGTGTTGGATCGATATATACTCTGACAAAACTAACTATGTAGCTTGTAAAGGTTTAGCAATCTTGAATAACTCCAAAACTACTAATGATGAAACACTGATATAACTCTGTTAAGTATGCGGAATCTACTTCAACAAAGCTAAGAAGAATAACAAAAGTTCAACGATTATATTAAAATCAAACTTTGAACCTGCTTATTATACAGATTCACTAACAACCCTAATCGCTAAATAACTCTCTAATATTGTATGTGCATCTATATTATGCCTAATATCATCCTAAGGGTCCTTTTATAGATGTAAGGAAAACCCTAGTCGGTTTACAATTCTTGTACGACAAGTAAACTAATTCTAGAATATTCTAATTTAATAATCATAACTTTACATAACAGTCCTTTAACGATTTGCATATTAGTCCTTTAACAATAGCAGTACTTTGACTTTCTTCACACGAGCAGTACTTTGACCTTTACACACAAGCAGTACTTTGATCTTCAACAATACTTTGACTTTATATCCCAACAATCCTCCCCTAACTTGAATTCTACTTGGTTGATTTCAAGTTCCTTTGTAATTCTTTAGCATCAACATCTTTGTCTTCAAGGAAATATTGTATCTTTAACTTCTATCTGTCTTGTACTCAACGTGTTTGTATAGTCATTGTCAAAGTAATCTTCATCAACAACAGATATTTTCAGCTACTCAGCAACATATGGCAAAATGTACATCAGATCATAAAGTTTCATACTATTCTCATCATTTCCAGGTGTGTTAACTCCTATGGGAGGTGAATCATTGAAAATTAATGGATTAGATGTCTCTTTACCAAAGCCATTAACTCTGGAGTAGCCAATGTTTAGGTTAAAAACCATGGTACATTGATAACCATATGATTTTTAGCAAATCATCAGCTATCAGAGGATTTGTTAAGTCTTACCAAGAGCCATTTGCTTTTGGACTAGTTAGTTCTTTTAGTACAATCACTACCATGGTGAGCTAATTACCATACAAATGGATTTTCCATAGCCTTTACCACAAGCCATTTTCTTGTGGGCTAGCCAACTCTTCACTATCACAGATATGATGAGTTGAAAACCATACAATTTTTAGTAAATTGTCAACTATAAACGGATTTGATAATCACATCAGAGCCGTACCCTCATGATGAATCAAACTTTTCCTTGTTTATTAAACATGGTGAGTTGATTACCATTTGTTGTGTAGTACAAGTACTAACACCATGTGTTACTCTCAAAACAATTTGTTGCTATTTTTTCTCTTTTTTTTAACAAAACATTTTACTAGTTTTGTGCTGCAAACAGTACTTTGATAAAGTACTGTTTGTCTTACAGTACTTTGAATAAAGCACTTATTCTTCAAAAATATTTATATAACAAAAACCATACCAGTAATCATGCATCATCATCATCTGAAGTTGTCCATTTGATAAACAATTCAATCACCATAAGTGCTGCTTCATTCTCATGTTCAACTTTCATACCATGATCTAGCATTCTAATCATGAGATCTCTTGTAAGAGGATATCTTCTTTCAGCAAGCATATGAATCATGGTACCATCTTCTAACTCAAGTAAATGCACTCCTGATGATTCAAAAAAATCTCCATCTTGTGATTTCCCAGTTTTCTTGAGTATTCCAGAGAGCATCATTACTTGTTTCCTTTGTTTCCCAGGTAGTTGTAAGATCACCTAGTAAGACTAAACCCACTCCTCTTGGCGGAATATGCTCAAAATAAGCTTGCACTTGTTGATACAAATGATATAAATCTTCTCTGTCTATCACGTGCAAGATGTCCCACAACAAGTTGAATGCTTTAAAATTTCCATTAACTCTATGAAAGATAAGATAATCTCCTTCTGATGATTCTACAACAAAAAATGTAGAAATCATAGATTTTTTCTCAAAAACTTCTGATGGCAGTGAATGCTCAAAATCAACAACTCTTAAATAATTTCTCAGCTCATCAACTGTATCTATTCTCAACTTGAACTTCTTTTATGACTGTTCATCATTAGTTGTACTCTTTCTCTTTGACCTTCTTTTTGCAGCTTTATCTTTTCTTGCATCCATAATCTGCTTTTCCTTTTCAGAGTTCATAGGAATAGAACTATCAAGATCTATTTGAATAGACTCTTGAACAATATCATATAGGCTTTTCATCTCTGGATATCTTAATTTCTTTAAACCTTTATATCCTTGACCCTTCAGAAAACTCATCAAGGCATTTCTTTGTTGAGCAATAGTTTGTGTCCTTCTTGGTTGATCAATTGGCTCATTTGATTTTTCAAATTCAGCATCCAATTCAGCCTGTATCTTTCTAGCAGCTTCTTCATTTTTAGCTTCCTCAATAGCTTTTAACTCTGCTAAAGTGTACTTCTTCTTTTTCTTGGATTCTATCATGATTCCTTTTCCTTTATCTTTTGGATCCAACTCTTGAGTAGATTGAGAAGAAGATTGTAAGACTTGAGATTGTTCAACTCCATGAATACTAATACCTCTTGGTCTTGAGATGTTGAGAATAATATTAGCAATGGTCTCATCATCACTAGCAGTATGTTCCCTAATCTCTTCTTGAATCGGATTTGAAGGACCAACTTCTTCATCAAAATCCAAAGTTCTTGGTGTAATAAAATATTGCCTAGCAGTACCTTGAGAAACAGTACCTTGAGCACCAGTACTTTGAACATCAGTACCTTCCAAATCTATTTCTTCTGTATCTCCACTCTTAACATCATTAGTAACAGTCTCATCTTCAAAATTAACTTGCTCAGTTTCATCACTTTTTTTTTCAACAGTATCTTGATGAGCAATGTTTTCAAAGAGTGGTGTGTAACAATTCGCAATTTCAGGTTAATTACCATTCCCGGAAAATTTCACTATTCACTTTTACTATTCATTTTTCCCGAAACTTTCCCGAAAATTGATTTTTATTTGATATTCTCGAGTGATAAATCATTTCCATGGCAAATTAAATGTTTGACATTCGTCAGATCATTTTCGTGAAAGTTATTAAGGAATTACACGTTTTAGGGTAAAACGTCATTCAGAAATTCTACGTACAACGAAACTCGACCGCGTTAAGTGACCCCGCATCAGAAAAATGTTTGACACACTCATGATTTATTTGAGAATTAATCGTGACTGAGAAAAACATGACCAAAGACTTCCCAGCAGGTCACCCATGTCGGTACTACTTTCACATGAGCACGCTTAACCGAATGGGCGATTAACCGTTAGACCACGAAACGAGTTTCTAAGACGATTTGAGTTTTCAACTTATTAGAAAAAGTCAACATATTTTTCCCTCCTCCATTGACCAAAAATCATTCCTTGATTTTATAAGTCATTTCGTGATTTTTAGGCTTACGGTTTGATGTCTAAAAGACATTTAATACCAACCGACACTAGACTGAGCCCAGTCTAGACATTATAAGTCATTTTAAATCATTTGTATCACATTAGAAAAGTAACATTTTACTTTTCTCAATTTTACGCAATATTCGTACATTTTACGTATTACGCGTTTTAGACCCGTGTTTCCAGTTTTTAGCAGGGTTTTAGCACCCGATAGATCCTACCACTCATTTTATATTTTATTATGGACTATATGGACATGTTTAACAATACTTTCAAATTCCATAATTTTACGACACCCGGTTTTACGTTTTGAGGCTTAATCATTTACGATTGGCATTTCCCGGAGTCAAAACTCATCTAGTAACTTGGATAATATCATCCAAGGCACACCTCACCCTCCCTTATCAATGTGAACCGCCCTAGGAGGGGGGTTTCACACTATGTGGCTCAAACTCATGAATTTACCCCTAAAATGAACACTTATTTACAACTTGGTCACCAAGTTGTAACACTTTCCTAGTAAGCTTCCTAAATGGACCTATAAATACTCCCTCCCCTCCCATTTGTGCCGTGGATCCCCAACCACAAAACCACACCATCATTTGCTCATTTCCTTCTAGTTTCTTGCATGATTCAAGTGCTTCTTCAAGGTAGAAACCCTAGATAGGTTATCATTCATCAAACACTTCCATAACCTTATATACTTGGTGATTTCTCTTGAGTTTAAATCCACTCAAGTCACCTAAACCTTCATCATCCATCTTTCAAGAATACCAAGGGTAGAAAGATTGCATGAAGTGAAGTGGGTTGAAGCAAGTCTATCAAAGTCCTATCCTTACATGTTAACTTCCTTTCATCTTTGAAAGCCAAAAGTTGTGAGCCAAACCCTAACTTGATTCTTGTTAAATTTCTCATGTTCATATCATTTACATGTTATTCTTGCTATATTATGTGTTGTAATTATGTCCATGATGTATCATGATGAGTAAAAGATGTTGTTGTAATGAATTATTGAAACAAGTTACTAAAACGAGCAAACTAATGAATTTCTTGGTAAGACCTGATCAAAATGGTAAAAATATGATATTTGATTATTACATATTGTGGTAGAGGACCTAAAAAGGAAACCATAGCAATTTGAACCACCCAAAACGAGTATACGAGTCAAAAGTTACGCCCATTTGAAGTTACCAAAGATTTCCGGCAAAACTGCCTAAACCTCCTGAATCGCATTCTGACTTTTTGAAAGTCCCACTTCTGGTCCGATTCATCAAAAAGTTAAAACACGAAAGTTGTCCGGAACGACGTTTTCGTTCAGGAGTAAAGAAGCTCGAGCCCTGAAAATGCTTTCCGAGTGATAAAATTCTTCAAATTCTAAACAGCCCATTTTAAGGCGAAAGTCACTAGATTATGGTTATACTTTGAAAGGAACAAGAGGTCTTATGACCTATAATCAAGACCACCATCATGGCTAGAACCAAAGTTGTGTCTCATGACCTTGAAACAAGGACTAAAGGTCATGGCTAGGCCATGACGAAATGACCATAACAACTTACATAGGCGTAAACATGAAACAATGAATTAGGCGATAACATGAACAAGCAATTTGGATCTACTTCACCTAAAAGGAAACCATGAGATATTACCAAGAGAAAATGGTCATTCAAGACTTATGAAACTACCCCTAATAACAATCTTCATGTACTATAAACTTTCCTAAGTTTATACAAATATCGGACATGTAACTTTTTCGGATCAAAACTTATATCTATATACTTTATCAACTACTACAATAGTAGGGAGCTTCATGTGAGGAGTTCATTATGTAAGCCGTCGAGATGAGTTGTGGATTTACGAATTAAAGTGTCCTGGCTCGTCGAACGCTTACTAACATGACTTCTGAATTATGTCGGCCCGAACGGTAGTGAACGATATACCAAACATACATGTTTCATGAATCTTTCTTTCAAAGACTTACAATATACATCATACCACATCATGGACTAAATGCAAGATATATATATAGGCACTACTTCATATTCTCTACTCCGATCCTAAGTCGCAACATTCTATTATAGGTTGCTCGTAGAAACCTTCGCGATTCGACCATCACATTCACTACTCACTACATAACTTAAGGTGAGTTCGTAGCCCCACTTTCTATTGTTTAACTATTTTACAAACCCATGGGGGGAATACATGCTATTATTTTTCTACTCGAACACGATGCTTTCTACTGTATGCTACCCGACGATGTTTTATTATCACTAAGTAACGATTGCCATGTTCGAAGTCCCTATATCATGAACCATTAGTCACTACCTTTAGTGAGCGCGAATATTGTGAATAGATCTATTGGGATTGACGAATCCCATTTGTGTTGAACAACGATGAGTTCACACAAATGCACTATATTTGAGATTTAGCGGTATAATGGCAAAAGTACCTCGATAGGGCTTCTATAATGCCAATTTTGTTGGTTCGATGTTAACGTTTTGGTTGTATGAGCTTAGTGAAATAAATAACGATTTTGTTTTCCAAACATTGGTGTGAGCCTATAACTCACACTACGATTATTGTGTTCAAACGATTTAACTAAACTCTACGAATTCCACTCAACCTTTGTGTTGACCTCTCAAGCATGTATTTCAGGTTCATGACGATCAAGGATGGCACGGAAGGACACGGATACTCAAGAGGGCTATAAATTTTATTATCATTCAAAACTCATTTAAATTGTAAACATGGAACCATCTGGGACCTCATTTTGTAATCTCTGATATTTATATAATTTGAATGATAAATCTTTTAAAACGACTCAATTGGAGTTCGTTTTCTATTATTGTGACTATTGTGCCGTCAAGTAACACCCAGTTCGAATTCCGCTGCATCCATGAATTGGGGGTGTTACATGGTGTATCCTCATAATGCATCATATGAGCTTCTTCATTTGGATCTTCATGAGTTTCAGCACTTCATTCAGATTCTCATTATCCAAATTCCTCCCCAATGTAAATGAAGATTGCTTTTTGAGCTTCTTTCTCTTAGACTTTGAGACCTTCTTAGGTTGCTGACCACACTTTTTCTGTTGCTTCATGTCACAACTCACCATTTCAGGTCATTTTAGGTCATTTCCCGAACTTTGAGAAAACACTATTCATCAAAACACTATTCATCAGTTTACTGTTCATCATATTTGGTGTCAGTTTGACATTCAGAGAAGCATTCAGAAATTTTACTATTCACTGAACACTATTCATTGCCGGAAAAGATTTCATCATTCACGTGCATTATTCATTTCAACGTAAATTTAGTTTACGGTTATTTAAATTCATGTAACCGTATTGGTTCAGGTGCGAATTCATGCATTATCAGTAAAGATATTTCATACGGACTAGAGACAGTCTGCATATCATCAGTAGGTCATTTACATGTTATACCACTCTTAGGATTTTCAAATTTATATGTTTGATACATTTAACGTTTTCCTTATAATTATTTATAAATAAACATTAACACACGGTTTATAAACACGACGAATATATCTAAATATTCCCACAATGGTCCCGACATATTTTTATATCTATTATATCATCATAAAAGTTATTACATTCATTTACCCAGTATTTTGGAATTTTACGTTTTCCAGTTCAGCGTTTTACGCGAATTACGCGTTTTTAACCCGCGTTTCCAGTTTTAACAACGTTCAAGCAACCCGATGGAACTTACCATTCATTTTTATTTTATTATGGAGTATTTTGATATGTTTAGTCATTCTTTCAAGTTTCATATTTTTACGATGCCCGAATTTACGTTTCGCGGTTTAAAACTTTATGTTTTGCGATTAACGGAACCAAAACCGACTCCGTGAACTAGATTACCAAACTTCTCACACACATTTAACTAACATGTGCAGCCCCCCCCCCCCCCTCATTAGTCTTCACATTGACCATATAATTACAAGTATGCCATTGATAATACATAAATATCTAGGAAAAACACCTAAAACACTTAACATACATAATTTTAAGAATCAAAACTCATTTTCTCATCTTCCCCACCAAAACCCACGACCCAATATCAATCTCCATGATCAAGTGATGATTTTCCAGAGTACAAAGTATCAAAGTTGCTCATTTCATCATCCTAATCAAGAATCATAACCCAAAAACACAAGTAATCCAAGGTTTCTAATCATCTCACCACCTATTATTTCAAAGTGAGTATTCAAATTTATTTTCATGTTTTCATCTAATTAACATATGTATATCTTGGTATTCATGCTTAATTTCATGCACATACTAGCTATACCACTTTATTTTTGTATACTTTTTGAACATACAAACCCTAGAATTGGCTTTAGGTGTTTGATTGGCCCTAAACCAGTTATCTTTTATTTCTCAACCACTTGTGAATGGTCAATGGTAAAGTCAAACTAATCTCAGGCAAATGCTTCCGAGGAATACAGTGTTTTCCCGGGTCGTAATGTCCCAACGAGGTTGTGATGATTCAAAACGAATCTGTGATTAGTGAATGTGAACAGGAAAGGGTATAAAGTGTGTGTGTGTGATTACACTAGGGTTTTATAACTTAAAATGACTTAGATAACCTATTAGAACGATTATGTGAAACCTAGGTATCTAAAACGTATAAACGTACACCAATTTAAAATCAGACGCGACTGCGTACTGAGAAAAAGGTGAGTTTTAAGAAAAATAAACTATAAGGGTTAAAAATGAAAATTCTATAAACTTAAACTTAAAATACAATTAAATTAAAAAGAAAACTATTTTTTAGATTATTATATTATTTATTATTAATAATTTAAATAAAAACTATTTAACTATTTAATTAAAATCAAACTAAAAATTATAAATACTACAAATTAAACTAAAAACTTATAAAAATATTTTCTAAACCTAAAATAGAACTTGAAGAAAGTATAAAAAATAAAAATAAATATTTTTGTCTTTTTATGAATTTTTTATTAATTAAAAACTATTTATATTATTTATACTAATTAAACTATTTTAAATTACAAATAATATTAAACTAACTTAGAAAATTATGAAAAAATTTATAAAACTAATTAACCATCATGGGAATCCTAAAAAATTATAAAAACTTTATTTTATATATTTTTAAACTAGTTAACTAATTATTATTCTATTTATTAATTAATATCTAATTAAACTATTTAAATTATAAAAACTATTAAATGAACAGTAAAAATTCTAGAAAAATTACTAAAATTATATTATGACTTATAAAAGCTAGGAAAAATATAAAATATAGGTGTTACTATATAAAAACTAATTATGCTATTTATAACTTACTTATTAATTAATTATTAATAAAACTATTTTTAATTCTAATAAATATCAAATGACAATATAAAAATCTAAGAAAATTTATTTAAATTACTTTAACCTATAAGGAAATTAATAAAAATATAAAAATACAGATTACTTAATAAAAATATAAAAATGAAAATTAAAATTAAATTGTATTAAATAGAAACTATCACTTATTTTTATGTTGTCTTTTCTTGATTTTTCTTTTACAAAACTAAATTATATATAAATATAAGCAACTTTTGTGAAAACAACTAATATACAACTTATTAATAAGCTCTGTGGAAAGCAATAAGCTCCACAGTTGACTTTGGTTGACTAAAATGGTAAATAAGCTCAAATGAGCTTATGTGGGACCCACCTTGGTGTTTTCTGGTTATAAAAAGTGTATTGGACTTGTCAAAGCTTAATTTAACTAAATAAGCTCAGTAGATAAGCTAAAAAATCAAAATAAGCTAATCCAAAACTCCAAAGCAACACAGAATGGGACAAGGATTTGGGACTGATTTAGATGGGGTCCACTTGGATTCAAGTCAAACAAAGGGTCAATCTAGGATCTATGGTAGGAGGGGGGTTGTATGGAACTGATTTGGACAGGTGGGGCCCACTGTGGTGGTCACAAAACACCACCAAAGGTGGTGGTGGTGAGTGTCTGGTCTGCTGCACAGGGCAGCTTGTTGCCCTGCAGCCTACTTCAAGGGGCTGTGGGGCCCAGTAGAAAATTAGCAAAAATGAAAAACTTGTGGGAACTTAAACTAGAGCTGGTAGGCTATTAATAGAAACAACTTTCAAGTCTTAAAAGTAAATACAAAATTCAAAACAAATCTTGTGGTTTTGGTAAAAAAACTGAGAAGTGTAATTTGACTTTTGATAGAACTTGAACTAGTTTGACTAAATTGAGATTCTAAGCAATCTTACTGATCAAATAAGATGTATTAAGCTATGATTAGGCTAAATGAAGCTATAATACCTATTTATGTATTGATATGGTGAGGTATGGACCTAGATGACCACCACAGTTAACTGTGGTGGAAAGGATCTTGTGATTTTGACTTTATACCTACTGAGACACTAATTTTATGACTTTCTAAACCTATTAAGACCTAAACTAATATCTTGTAATAACAATCAACAACAATAACAGCTATGAGTGTGGCTAAAACAGATAATCCAAACACTCCTTATCTTGAATCAGTTTTGGTTTTTTCAAAGCAAATGGTGATTTTAGGCAACCACACTGATTCCTAACACTAAATTATGCTAATATAAGATCAAATGAACAATAATCAAATACAACACAAGCTGAAAACTCAGATTTGTCACATTTGAGTGTTTCACTGTGAGGTTTTTGATTACAAGCATAAACTAATTTTCAAAGAACAAACTGATGAGCTAAGGCTATATTATCAGTAACAAGCATTAAATAAATACATAAGAACACAAATTAAGTAGTAATAAGTATGATCAAAGTAAAAAGCTCAAAATAGAAATATGGCTTACAAGTGGTATATGACTGAGAAACCAAGAACCATTGAACCAAATCAATACCTAGTATCCCCCATAGGATTCTAATACCAAATTCAATCCAAATGAAACCTGCTCCTTCTTCTTCCTTTGATTTTTTTATTTTTCACTATTTAATTCTATTTTTAAGGTATTTTTGTGATTACACTACTAAACTGATTCTGAGTATCTTTAAAAGCTTTCAAAAGCTTTGTCAAGGCTTAGGTGAGCTTATCAATTTAATACAGCAACAATAAACAACATATAAGCTTTGTGAGATTTTTGAGAATTCCTAAAAATGGCATAAACTGAGAACTGAAATGAAACTTGAAATTAACTTAATTTAAAGATTGAAATATATGAAATCAACTAATACAAGCTTGTTTAAATGGAAATTACAACTGAAATTGTGAACTACACTACATACGACCTAATTATACTAAACCTAAACTAATTATCTTCAATTCTGGCTTCTTTTTCCTTTTGTAGCACTTTTCTGAGTCAAGTGGGACCCACTTTGCTTTTCCCACCACTTTTGGACCATTGATATAGTCCCAATCATCCAAGCCGTTTAAAAGCACTTTTTGGCGCCAAAGTCCTTGGGTGTCAGATTAATGCGTGGAGAAGGTGTCAAGGGTTTTGGAGGTATGTGGAGGTGGAGGGTAGTGGATAAGATGGGCTGTGGGTGTTGGGTTTTATTTTAGGTTTAGTAATAATAATAATAAGGAGTCCGTTTGGTTTTTAAGAAATTACAAGGACCAAAAATGTAATTTGGCAAAAGTTTAGGGTCTGATTTGGCAAGTCTTCCAAAGTTATCAAAAGGGTTTAAATTGTCTCATGTGAATAGTACAAGGGCGTTTTTGATATTTTTAATTTTTTAAATACCCGGGGACTAAAACTGACAATTTACCAAACTTGAGGGACTAAATGTGTAATTTATTCAAAACTTTCTCCCAGGGACTAAAAGTGAAAATTATGAATTCCCTAGGACCCTTAATGGTAATTTTCCCATTTTGAACACCCAGGGACTGAAACTGTCAAGTTTAAACTTTGAGGGACCTGTTTTGCCAAACTGTGAAACTTCAGGGACCAATCATGTAAATTCACCAAACTTAACACCAAGGACCATTCCTGCAAAAGATTATTAGTATAAGGACCAAAATTGATTTTCTCAAAGTTTTTTACATCCCAGGGACCATTTCTGTCAATTTCCAAAGTTGAGGGACTAAACTGCCAATTATGCAAACTTTGTACGTTTTTCATCTGTTTTTGCATATTTTGCATTTGAAACATATAAAACACACCCTTAAGATATTTTAAGTATTTTGATACATATTTGAGTGTTTTTGTATGTTTTGGCAGCTCAGATTAGTATAAAATGATGAGTATTTAGACACTCATCAGTGTTCCCTTGTTAAATTAACTTGATTACTAGTCATTAGGAACCCATGGCACCCTAAGAAGGTGTATGGTAGGATTATTATAGATTTGTGGAGTTTGCAAGAGATTTGGTTGAAGTAGAAACTAGTTTTGGACATGAAAAATGGATTTGTAACAAGTATATAAACATTCTGTCCCATTTTTGTAAATCCAGGAAAATCAGTAAACATAAAGTAAAATTTGGCAAAAATTTTAGAAAATACTTTCAAAAACGAATCCGTAGGCGAAAGAACGGATTAAAAAGAGTTTATAACGAAGAAGTTATGATTTTTGCAAGTTTATTGACGAAAAGTATTTTTCTGAAAATTACATGCTGTTGGACGTTTTTCATCGGACAAAAAGAGGCTTTAGACGTAACCCAGAGGAGCCGAGCTTTCCAAAATATATTACTACATACTAAGACGTAACCGTGGATATAAAGAACAAGTAAAACGGACTTATAACGACAAAGATATTCACGTTTCAATATCGGCAAAAATCCTCTATAATTGGCAGCTTTTAGAAATAATAATAACACTACGTACTAAATTCTAGATTTTCTTGAAATATTAACCAAGTACCCAATTTCATAACTAATGATGTATTAGTGATTACAAGTATATTTTCATTACTACAAGGCGTTATTTCATGGATTTCAAACCGAGGATTTTAACACAAACATTGGTACATACGATATATATATAAGTATAAATATTGCAACTAGTTTTATTTTTCTAATAGCCATATTTTTCCTAAGTCTTGGAATATATACTTTTGATAACAACAAGTGTTTTTCAAAGAGTAGAATGGTATAGGAAACATGTGCATGGACATTCATAACATCATTTGGTGATCTAAAGTAGATCGTTCATCATTCACATTAGGTTGCGGCTAGTGTGCGTGCCTTGTCTTTCAGTTCATTACATGTTCATGGTACCATCATATCAGGTGAGTTTTCATAGCCCCGTTTTCAATTCAACATTTTTGATTGTTTTCAAATCCCACGGGGGGAATACATTGCATCAATCATTTTAGTACGAGCCCAAGTATTCAAACATATGTACATTGCTTAAGTTTTCTTACCAATCAGTTAAAGTCCCCTGTTTATTATCATGGACCGTTAATTTGCCGGTAAGCGAGAGTGAGTGGATAGATCTATCGAGGGTGACGCCTCCATCCGTGGTAGTGATTACCAACCGTAAGCGGATGCATTTCATGTCTGTTACATCAGTTACGAGTGTTCTGGTAAAACATTCGGGAGGGGCATATAATGTTTCATCAGTCATAGCTTCGGTGTCATGAGCTTAAGGTCTATTGTACAATTTTCATGAGATTTTTATCTTGCACTTTTACTTGTGGTGGCCGTACATCATTACATTTTACAAACCTATGGAATTCACCAACATTCGTGTTGACGTTTTAGCAATGTATTTCAGGTTATTAAGGTAGCTCATGTGACATGCATTTGGACCTTCATGGAGTCGCGGAGTCGACGCGTCTCATCATTATTTCATGCACTTATGTAAACATTTGATCTAGTAGGACTTGTTTTCATAAACTTGCAACACATTTTGGGGACCTCATTTTGTAAACTCTGGATTATTTCAATGATCAAATGCAGTATTTTTCAAACGACACTTTAGGTCGTTCATTGTAACTGTAACTGTGGTGCTATGACAGACACCCCCAGGTATTCCATTCCGCTGCAAGTCAGGTAAATTGGGGGTGTGACAGATTGGCATCAGAGCTAAGGTTATAACGAACTAGGATGTATCTTGGACCCTAGACTATAACCACATCATCATAGCATCTCATCATTTCATCATAAGTGCATAATCATGATACATGTTGTTTCATACATACCCTGTGTGAGTTATTTATACTTATATTTGTATATATATATATATATATATATATATATATATATATATATATATATATATATATATATATATATATATATATATATCATTTTATCGACCTGGTTCACAAGTGACATGTCTTCAGATACTCACCCTGACATCCTTTTATCGGATTCCGACATTGAAGATGCTTTTTCATCTTCCATTACCATTATACCACCAGTTGCACTTACACCACCGTTAGCACTATTGATTTGCCATAGGAACAGGGTTTTCCAATCATTCAGCCCGTACATAGAATGCCTTTTGGTAGTGTATTCAGAATTAATCTTAATGGACTTATTAGGATGCTTATTGCAAGGAAGATAGTGTGTTTTATTTCCATCACTAGCAGGGCACTTACTACTCAGGTACTATCACCACCATCAGTTACTTATTACACTATTGGCCTTCCCACAGTGTGTACTTTAGTTTTACCTTTTAGATGTCGCGAGGTAGCGCGAAAGAGGGTAGTATTTCATTCACTGGTACCATCATTGTCATTTTTCCTTTTCCATTCCCACTTGCCATGAACTAGATAACATCTAGTAGATAATACCAATATCACGGACTCAACAGAAACATCCGCAGATTCTTCAGGAATGGTTCAGAACCTACATTATCTAAGATTTGATCAATGCACAACTTCAGACACCACTTCAGGACTATCTCGACCTTATGATGCCACAAACCTGATTTCACACAGAGGGACACCAGGAAGTCCCTAGACCAGACTTATATCCTCACTAGCTTTTACTATTATCCTAGCCACAGAAAGTGTGGGACATAGTCTAAAGAACTTGTTGTCTTTTGATTGTTGTACAAACAAAAATATCAAGTGTGACTCTACTATGTAAGGAATGGTTGTGCTATTTGTGATATCGGTTCACGTAGACCGAAATTTTCATGTATTATATTCATGTGTTGTGAATATGATGACTTTGATTAACTATATATACTCATGGTCTCTTATGATTGGATGAAGAGAGATTTAAGCAAACCACTACAAGCATGACGCAAGCTGCTGTTGGACAAGTCATTGCCAAGAACATAGCCACCGCCCTCAGTAAGGAACTTACTCACGTGGAATTTATGGGGTGCAATCCTCCCTCCTTTAGCGGAACTAGATACACAAAGGAATTTCTCAAACGGTTTGAAGAAATAGAAACAATATTTCGATGTGGCGACTGTCTGCATATCATCAGTAGGTCATTTACATGTTATACCACTCTTAGGATTTTCAAATTTATATGTTTGATACATTTAACGTTTTCCTTATAATTATTTATAAATAAACATTAACACACGGTTTATAAACACGACGAATATATCTAAATATTCCCACAATGGTCCCGACATATTTTTATATCTATTATATCATCATAAAAGTTATTACATTCATTTACCCAGTATTTTGGAATTTTACGTTTTCCAGTTCAGCGTTTTACGCGAATTACGCGTTTTTAACCCGCGTTTCCAGTTTTAACAACGTTCAAGCAACCCGATGGAACTTACCATTCATTTTTATTTTATTATGGAGTATTTTGATATGTTTAGTCATTCTTTCAAGTTTCATATTTTTACGATGCCCGAATTTACGTTTCGCGGTTTAAAACTTTATGTTTTGCGATTAACGGAACCAAAACCGACTCCGTGAACTAGATTACCAAACTTCTCACACACATTTAACTAACATGTGCAGCCCCCCCCCCCCCCCCCCCCCCTCATTAGTCTTCACATTGACCATATAATTACAAGTATGCCATTGATAATACATAAATATCTAGGAAAAACACCTAAAACACTTAACATACATAATTTTAAGAATCAAAACTCATTTTCTCATCTTCCCCACCAAAACCCACGACCCAATATCAATCTCCATGATCAAGTGATGATTTTCCAGAGTACAAAGTATCAAAGTTGCTCATTTCATCATCCTAATCAAGAATCATAACCCAAAAACACAAGTAATCCAAGGTTTCTAATCATCTCACCACCTATTATTTCAAAGTGAGTATTCAAATTTATTTTCATGTTTTCATCTAATTAACATATGTATATCTTGGTATTCATGCTTAATTTCATGCACATACTAGCTATACCACTTTATTTTTGTATACTTTTTGAACATACAAACCCTAGAATTGGCTTTAGGTGTTTGATTGGCCCTAAACCAGTTATCTTTTATTTCTCAACCACTTGTGAATGGTCAATGGTAAAGTCAAACTAATCTCAGGCAAATGCTTCCGAGGAATACAGTGTTTTCCCGGGTCGTAATGTCCCAACGAGGTTGTGATGATTCAAAACGAATCTGTGATTAGTGAATGTGAACAGGAAAGGGTATAAAGTGTGTGTGTGTGATTACACTAGGGTTTTATAACTTAAAATGACTTAGATAACCTATTAGAACGATTATGTGAAACCTAGGTATCTAAAACGTATAAACGTACACCAATTTAAAATCAGACGCGACTGCGTACTGAGAAAAAGGTGAGTTTTAAGAAAAATAAACTATAAGGGTTAAAAATGAAAATTCTATAAACTTAAACTTAAAATACAATTAAATTAAAAAGAAAACTATTTTTTAGATTATTATATTATTTATTATTAATAATTTAAATAAAAACTATTTAACTATTTAATTAAAATCAAACTAAAAATTATAAATACTACAAATTAAACTAAAAACTTATAAAAATATTTTCTAAACCTAAAATAGAACTTGAAGAAAGTATAAAAAATAAAAATAAATATTTTTGTCTTTTTATGAATTTTTTATTAATTAAAAACTATTTATATTATTTATACTAATTAAACTATTTTAAATTACAAATAATATTAAACTAACTTAGAAAATTATGAAAAAATTTATAAAACTAATTAACCATCATGGGAATCCTAAAAAATTATAAAAACTTTATTTTATATATTTTTAAACTAGTTAACTAATTATTATTCTATTTATTAATTAATATCTAATTAAACTATTTAAATTATAAAAACTATTAAATGAACAGTAAAAATTCTAGAAAAATTACTAAAATTATATTATGACTTATAAAAGCTAGGAAAAATATAAAATATAGGTGTTACTATATAAAAACTAATTATGCTATTTATAACTTACTTATTAATTAATTATTAATAAAACTATTTTTAATTCTAATAAATATCAAATGACAATATAAAAATCTAAGAAAATTTATTTAAATTACTTTAACCTATAAGGAAATTAATAAAAATATAAAAATACAGATTACTTAATAAAAATATAAAAATGAAAATTAAAATTAAATTGTATTAAATAGAAACTATCACTTATTTTTATGTTGTCTTTTCTTGATTTTTCTTTTACAAAACTAAATTATATATAAATATAAGCAACTTTTGTGAAAACAACTAATATACAACTTATTAATAAGCTCTGTGGAAAGCAATAAGCTCCACAGTTGACTTTGGTTGACTAAAATGGTAAATAAGCTCAAATGAGCTTATGTGGGACCCACCTTGGTGTTTTCTGGTTATAAAAAGTGTATTGGACTTGTCAAAGCTTAATTTAACTAAATAAGCTCAGTAGATAAGCTAAAAAATCAAAATAAGCTAATCCAAAACTCCAAAGCAACACAGAATGGGACAAGGATTTGGGACTGATTTAGATGGGGTCCACTTGGATTCAAGTCAAACAAAGGGTCAATCTAGGATCTATGGTAGGAGGGGGGTTGTATGGAACTGATTTGGACAGGTGGGGCCCACTGTGGTGGTCACAAAACACCACCAAAGGTGGTGGTGGTGAGTGTCTGGTCTGCTGCACAGGGCAGCTTGTTGCCCTGCAGCCTACTTCAAGGGGCTGTGGGGCCCAGTAGAAAATTAGCAAAAATGAAAAACTTGTGGGAACTTAAACTAGAGCTGGTAGGCTATTAATAGAAACAACTTTCAAGTCTTAAAAGTAAATACAAAATTCAAAACAAATCTTGTGGTTTTGGTAAAAAAACTGAGAAGTGTAATTTGACTTTTGATAGAACTTGAACTAGTTTGACTAAATTGAGATTCTAAGCAATCTTACTGATCAAATAAGATGTATTAAGCTATGATTAGGCTAAATGAAGCTATAATACCTATTTATGTATTGATATGGTGAGGTATGGACCTAGATGACCACCACAGTTAACTGTGGTGGAAAGGATCTTGTGATTTTGACTTTATACCTACTGAGACACTAATTTTATGACTTTCTAAACCTATTAAGACCTAAACTAATGTCTTGTAATAACAATCAACAACAATAACAGCTATGAGTGTGGCTAAAACAGATAATCCAAACACTCCTTATCTTGAATCAGTTTTGGTTTTTTCAAAGCAAATGGTGATTTTAGGCAACCACACTGATTCCTAACACTAAATTATGCTAATATAAGATCAAATGAACAATAATCAAATACAACACAAGCTGAAAACTCAGATTTGTCACATTTGAGTGTTTCACTGTGAGGTTTTTGATTACAAGCATAAACTAATTTTCAAAGAACAAACTGATGAGCTAAGGCTATATTATCAGTAACAAGCATTAAATAAATACATAAGAACACAAATTAAGTAGTAATAAGTATGATCAAAGTAAAAAGCTCAAAATAGAAATATGGCTTACAAGTGGTATATGACTGAGAAACCAAGAACCATTGAACCAAATCAATACCTAGTATCCCCCATAGGATTCTAATACCAAATTCAATCCAAATGAAACCTGCTCCTTCTTCTTCCTTTGATTTTTTTATTTTTCACTATTTAATTCTATTTTTAAGGTATTTTTGTGATTACACTACTAAACTGATTCTGAGTATCTTTAAAAGCTTTCAAAAGCTTTGTCAAGGCTTAGGTGAGCTTATCAATTTAATACAGCAACAATAAACAACATATAAGCTTTGTGAGATTTTTGAGAATTCCTAAAAATGGCATAAACTGAGAACTGAAATGAAACTTGAAATTAACTTAATTTAAAGATTGAAATATATGAAATCAACTAATACAAGCTTGTTTAAATGGAAATTACAACTGAAATTGTGAACTACACTACATACGACCTAATTATACTAAACCTAAACTAATTATCTTCAATTCTGGCTTCTTTTTCCTTTTGTAGCACTTTTCTGAGTCAAGTGGGACCCACTTTGCTTTTCCCACCACTTTTGGACCATTGATATAGTCCCAATCATCCAAGCCGTTTAAAAGCACTTTTTGGCGCCAAAGTCCTTGGGTGTCAGATTAATGCGTGGAGAAGGTGTCAAGGGTTTTGGAGGTATGTGGAGGTGGAGGGTAGTGGATAAGATGGGCTGTGGGTGTTGGGTTTTATTTTAGGTTTAGTAATAATAATAATAAGGAGTCCGTTTGGTTTTTAAGAAATTACAAGGACCAAAAATGTAATTTGGCAAAAGTTTAGGGTCTGATTTGGCAAGTCTTCCAAAGTTATCAAAAGGGTTTAAATTGTCTCATGTGAATAGTACAAGGGCGTTTTTGATATTTTTAATTTTTTAAATACCCGGGGACTAAAACTGACAATTTACCAAACTTGAGGGACTAAATGTGTAATTTATTCAAAACTTTCTCCCAGGGACTAAAAGTGAAAATTATGAATTCCCTAGGACCCTTAATGGTAATTTTCCCATTTTGAACACCCAGGGACTGAAACTGTCAAGTTTAAACTTTGAGGGACCTGTTTTGCCAAACTGTGAAACTTCAGGGACCAATCATGTAAATTCACCAAACTTAACACCAAGGACCATTCCTGCAAAAGATTATTAGTATAAGGACCAAAATTGATTTTCTCAAAGTTTTTTACATCCCAGGGACCATTTCTGTCAATTTCCAAAGTTGAGGGACTAAACTGCCAATTATGCAAACTTTGTACGTTTTTCATCTGTTTTTGCATATTTTGCATTTGAAACATATAAAACACACCCTTAAGATATTTTAAGTATTTTGATACATATTTGAGTGTTTTTGTATGTTTTGGCAGCTCAGATTAGTATAAAATGATGAGTATTTAGACACTCATCAGTGTTCCCTTGTTAAATTAACTTGATTACTAGTCATTAGGAACCCATGGCACCCTAAGAAGGTGTATGGTAGGATTATTATAGATTTGTGGAGTTTGCAAGAGATTTGGTTGAAGTAGAAACTAGTTTTGGACATGAAAAAATGGATTTGTAACAAGTATATAAACATTCTGTCCCATTTTTGTAAATCCAGGAAAATCAGTAAACATAAAGTAAAATTTGGCAAAAATTTTAGAAAATACTTTCAAAAACGAATCCGTAGGCGAAAGAACGGATTAAAAAGAGTTTATAACGAAGAAGTTATGATTTTTGCAAGTTTATTGACGAAAAGTATTTTTCTGAAAATTACATGCTGTTGGACGTTTTTCATCGGACAAAAAGAGGCTTTAGACGTAACCCAGAGGAGCCGAGCTTTCCAAAATATATTACTACATACTAAGACGTAACCGTGGATATAAAGAACAAGTAAAACGGACTTATAACGACAAAGATATTCACGTTTCAATATCGGCAAAAATCCTCTATAATTGGCAGCTTTTAGAAATAATAATAACACTACGTACTAAATTCTAGATTTTCTTGAAATATTAACCAAGTACCCAATTTCATAACTAATGATGTATTAGTGATTACAAGTATATTTTCATTACTACAAGGCGTTATTTCATGGATTTCAAACCGAGGATTTTAACACAAACATTGGTACATACGATATATATATAAGTATAAATATTGCAACTAGTTTTATTTTTCTAATAGCCATATTTTTCCTAAGTCTTGGAATATATACTTTTGATAACAACAAGTGTTTTTCAAAGAGTAGAATGGTATAGGAAACATGTGCATGGACATTCATAACATCATTTGGTGATCTAAAGTAGATCGTTCATCATTCACATTAGGTTGCGGCTAGTGTGCGTGCCTTGTCTTTCAGTTCATTACATGTTCATGGTACCATCATATCAGGTGAGTTTTCATAGCCCCCGTTTTCAATTCAACATTTTTGATTGTTTTCAAATCCCACGGGGGGAATACATTGCATCAATCATTTTAGTACGAGCCCAAGTATTCAAACATATGTACATTGCTTAAGTTTTCTTACCAATCAGTTAAAGTCCCCTGTTTATTATCATGGACCGTTAATTTGCCGGTAAGCGAGAGTGAGTGGATAGATCTATCGAGGGTGACGCCTCCATCCGTGGTAGTGATTACCAACCGTAAGCGGATGCATTTCATGTCTGTTACATCAGTTACGAGTGTTCTGGTAAAACATTCGGGAGGGGCATATAATGTTTCATCAGTCATAGCTTCGGTGTCATGAGCTTAAGGTCTATTGTACAATTTTCATGAGATTTTTATCTTGCACTTTTACTTGTGGTGGCCGTACATCATTACATTTTACAAACCTATGGAATTCACCAACATTCGTGTTGACGTTTTAGCAATGTATTTCAGGTTATTAAGGTAGCTCATGTGACATGCATTTGGACCTTCATGGAGTCGCGGAGTCGACGCGTCTCATCATTATTTCATGCACTTATGTAAACATTTGATCTAGTAGGACTTGTTTTCATAAACTTGCAACACATTTTGGGGACCTCATTTTT